>WNGS01007934.1:38031-84227 GCA_020271785.1 Procambarus virginalis
TGCCAACTCATAGAAGTTGCATTTTGACTGAAATTGTACTAAAATGTGTACAGCTCTAGCCTAATTCATTATTCTTAGCCACCTAGTTCGGTAGGATTACTAGTAGACTAGCATTGTACCAGGCAATACAACCTAGTCAACATTTATTATTGTGCAAACCAAAATCAGAGTAGGACTTATCATTATTTTACACGAATTGTGTTTACCATATCTTATTAATTTAATGTGTACATTTTGATTGCTACTGACGTTTGATTGATTGTTGCCGCCGAAGGCGGCTAGTTTATTGTGCACCCCATACTCATCCTGTGAGCGGTAGCGCAAAAGCATTACAGAGGGCACAAAAGGTCTTTATCAGACCTCATCTTAGATTATTACATAAACAATTTCATCTATCCTTCACACCTTATAGTTACAATGTCAGCTAGTTACAGAGAAAGTGCTATTTCAAGAGCTACATATTTACAGTAAGTCATCATACATTAATGGTAGGTCTTATCGCTAATACATAATAGTTTGACCAATGGGGACATTACAGAGTCATAGGGGAGCTTCTGTTTCTTGTTAGTCTTCAAAAATACACTACTTGTTTCTGAATCTCGTATGTCGTTCATCTACTGGAAGCGAAATGTGGATACAGTGCAAGTATTTCAGGTAATTTTCCCATGGTTATAAGATAGGTTGCCATATCATACAGAGTGAGTTTAGATCTATCTCTAAATGGCTCAATTTTACTACAATCCAAGATATAGTGTTCTAGTGTGTGTCCCTGTCTTTGTCCACACACTTTACACTTTACTTCATCTAGATCCCTATACAAGCCGAACTGCCAGAGATACCTGTAGCCAAGTCTTATACGAGCTGTGACAACATCTGTTAGTCTACTGACTTTATTACTTGCCCCATACACATGTTTTACTTCACACATTTCAATGTGATGAACAATGGACCTGCTAATTCCAGTTTGCACAGTTCTACTTTCTTCAAATCCATCCAGGAGTTCTCGTCTAATGACACTTTTAAGGGACCTATTTGATAACTCAAGATTCCGTTCAACACTGTCTTTATTTACTGCAGCCTTAGCAAGGGCGTCAACTTTGTCATGTTCCTGCAGGCCAATGTGAGAAGGAATCCACAACATTTTTATATTTACCCTCTTGCTAAGTATTCTTATATATCTACGTCTAGCTTCCAAGACAAGCACGTTATTACTTGATTGCAAACTGTTTATTGCTCGTAGTGAGGAAAGGGAGTCAGAAATAATTAAGCTGTCTACTTCAGTGTTGTCAATAATTTCGAGTGCTACCAGTATCGCTACCAACTCGGCTTGCTACTGACGTGTCACTACCCATCCAACGCTAATTATGATGAGTTAAACCTTGGAAAATCCTGTAGAGACACCAAAGTACTACTCAAATATTTGCTATTTACAATTAGGTAGGTAAGTTAACCAACGTGAGGTAGAATAACATAGCATAATTAAGGAATTGGATATTAGGCTATCAATAACCATACTGGTTCCACGTATATATGAATCAGTACCCCAGTTATTTTCATAACCAAATAATGGCACCAACTAAGCCAAAATCCACAGACTGTGCACCAGAAGAAATGTCCAGCAACTGTTTACTATATCTTAGATCATACACGAGCCACAAAGGCCATGTATCTCGACAGCTTAATAAGTGTGATCAGCTGGTACAATCAGGTGCCACAGCCAAAGTACTAGAAAACCACATAGAAGTGGTCAAGCAAAAGTTGCAGAGAACAAACGAGGCTGCAGATAACTGCAGTTATTGGACTACACCAGTCTCCGTGGTGTAGTGATAAGACACTCGCCTGGCGTTCCGCGAGCGCTTTGTCATAGGTTTGTGTCCTGGCCGGGGAGGATTTACTGGGCACAAATCCTTAACTGTAGCCTCTGTTTAACTCAACAGTAAAATGGGTACTTGGTTGTAAAAACGATTCTTTGTGGGGGTCGTATTCCAGGGAACATGGGATTAAGGACTTGCCCGAAACGCTATGCGTACTATTTGGCTGTTCAAGAATGTAACAACTCTTGTATATATCTCAAAAAAAAAATCTCAGGGTCCTCACACAACAGAATGCTGAGCCGAATCAGCTAGATACCTTCCATGCCGAGGCAGAAAATTTTGAGGAGGGTGTAAATAAACGTCTGGATGATCTGGAAAATTATAAGGCTGAGCCTCGATACGAAGTAGATCCTTACACTGGATCAACAATAGAGGTTCAAACTTCATCTAATACGGCTTCACCCAACCCTACATCAACAGAAACTAAACAGTTTTCTGAACATTTATCCACCTGTTTTATGGATGCAGAAAACTCAGTACATGAGGCTCCAGAACCATTATGCCTCCAAAGTGAACCTAAGGGTGAAACTGAACTAGAGCTGAAGCTGAAACAAAGGCTGAAGCTGAATCAGTAACTTTGAACCAGAATAGGGATGGTCCTAAGGATAAAGAAAGGACTGTCAAAAATCTCGTATGCCAGTTATTGCACTTATCTCATCAAGGGAATACCATCCTGACTATGCAGGATATCATAGAGGTTTGCATTTATTCATTAAGAAGAGACAAGCAAACCAGGCGTTTGTAGCCTACACCAAATCTACAGAAAATGTACCCACATCAGATTCCTTAACTGAACCTCCTAAAGTGACCGTCTTTAGGTAATACGGGTACTAGTAATTCATCTAGCATTAAAAGGTCGAACACTGATTTATCAGTGAGACCTAAGAATACAACAAGTACTCCTAAGAAACAAACCAGCAAGCATATGCAAGCAGCAAAGCCTTCACACCCTGTAGTTGCAGTTTCACCTAAACCGGTGACCCTTAAACAGACTGTAGGCCGAGGGTTATGTTTGTTTTCCAATCAAGATAATTCCTCGTATAAATGTACAAGTTATCCTAATAGAGACACCTGAGTCAGACGACTCAAACAGTTACATAGATGTACCAGGTGTCTCAAACCGCAGAATGGAACCAGCTGTGAGACCGCATTGAACACATGCAATAGGTGTCAAAGGGGCCAGCATCATGCTGCACTGTGCAAGTATATTAAATCAAAGTATTCAAACCCCAGGCAGGAAAATAAAAAATCCCCCCAAGTACAGTGCTGCAAAATGCGAGCAAATAACAGCATGGATGCTCATCCACTCAGCGCTTCCAAACCTGTAGTCCATACATCACCCAAAGCTGTGACTCCTGCATCTACTACAGGAAGGAGATGCAGTCTATTCTGTCAAGAGAATCATACCATTTATCAGTGTTAAGCCTTTCCTGATCGCGTTTCTAGGATAAAGCGCCTCAAGGAACTGCAGAAGTGCACTAGGTGTTTGATACAACATGATCCTAATGCCTGCACCACCCCATTATGCATATGCCACAGGTGGCATCAGGATCAACATCTTTCCTCATTGTGTGGAGTTGATAGGCCCAAATCCCCTAAACTCCAGGTGGAACAGGACACTTCCACCACTGTGCAGTGTTGTAAGGTACGACAAAATGTTAAGGTGCTTAATACCAAGTCTCATAATAATGTCACATTACCTACTGCACAGCTACAATTGAATAACAAGAATTCCAGAATCATTACAAGAGGTCTATTCGACCAGGGATCACAGAGAACGTTCATCACTCAGCAAGCAGCTAACAAGTTGAAACTTAAACCCCTTGTGTAACGTGACATTGAACATAGCAGGATTCCTAACAGATATTGGACCTCAAGAATATAAAGTAGTACAACCACTAGTACGCCTAGGCGGTTATGTCCAACCTGTCCAGGTCATAGTAGTTGATCGCATCCCTTTTGATCTAAATGTTAAAAGTCTAGGAGACAGCCAGATTTTTACAGAAAAATAGAATCCAACTGGCTGTCACCAAGATAACGTTTGACCGCCTCACTGATGTAGGTCTATTAGTAGGGGCAGACTATTATTATCAGTTCATTACTAGAACCAGAAGACAACAGGGTATGAATTTGTTAAGGTCAGCAGGAGGCTACTTACTTACAGGTAGAGTTTTAAACCTGAAGAAGCCTATGCCAGCTGACAATCAATATTAATCAGAAAAGATTGAGTTTGGTACAATTAATATTAGCCGAGAAAGTTTCTATGAGTCTCAGATGATAAATCAGTGACCAGTTGCCTAAACCAGTTCACGTCACAGCGACAAAGGTCATTGACCTCCACTGTAGACCCAGAATTATTCTCGACCGTAATAATTGACCAGACTCAGTCCTCATCGTATCTCATCGCATTTAACCTTAGGGAACACTTACCTTAGGGTAAGTGTTCCAGAGAAGACTGCATTTATACCAAGTCGTCTGGACTAGGATTTAGTAATCCACTTAAAGTGATTCACCTGCAGGGTTGTATCAGTTTTGTTTGAGCTCCTTCCTCTTTCTCGTTTCTGCCCACAAGCAACCGTAGAGACAGTTTGAAGAAGTATCTTAGCACAAGCAAAATTTAACTTTGCAATAGGCTGTAAGTGAACCAGAAGACTATCAGTAGTGAAACAAATTGTTTCTCATGATAGAATAAACTCATACTCATCCTTTAAGTTATCATGAGCTTAATTATCTCCAGAGTTACAGTACTGTAACTTAATGAGCATAAACCGAGCAGGTCTACTGCTCTTCCATAATCTTTAGGTTGCTATATGTGTCTAGTTACACCTCCAGAGGGTTATAGCACTGTAGCCTAATATATATAATTCACATTTAACCTCTACTTAGGTAGATTAGGGAAACATTAGTTAGGGTCAACTGAGTACAAGTTGAATCTGTGCTCACTAAAGCATACCACTACTGCATTTATAGACTGTTACCCATATACTCAGTTCTCAACTTAATTTAGAATTTAGCTAGGTCAGGAACTTAGTTATTATTATACCATAGCCTAAAATACTTGCCCAGCTAAGACAACACATTAGGCTAAATTTAATTTTGCATGAACACATAGAATTCCTCGTTTGACATTGAGGTGATTTGTGAGTCTAAAGTGATCAGTAAGTGTCTACTAACGCATCTAGTTACATGACACTGCGTCCCTAGACATTGACCTCACTGTAGATTCAGTATCTCGTTGATTTCAAAGTGTCATATATAATAATACACTAATCCTTACATAGATGTACCCGTAACAACAAATTACACCTGTCGCACAGATCCGAGACATTCCTTATGTACATGCTAACGTACTAACCTACTAACATAAAGGAATTTTCTAACTTCAGGAAGAAGAACAAGTATGTCAGTATTCAACCCGTCCTCGCAAATTTAATAAGTCAATATTGACTTATTAAATATGTGCATGGGTGACATACTTAACATAATAGTTTCCCTTGAAAATCTTCATAGAAAACACCGACCTTACCTAACCTTGTTAGTATGTTAAGACAAGCATCTTATTCCTTCGTAATTACAATTATTACCTAACCTATACCTATAATAGGTTAAGTAACAATTGTAATTACGAAGCTATAAGATTCTTATTTTAACATACTAACAAGGTTAGGTAAGGTCGGTGTTTTCTATGAATATTTTCAAGGGAAACTATTATGTTAAGTATGTCACCTATGCACGCAACTAATAAGTCAATATTGACTTATTAAATTTGCGAGGACGGGTTGCAGTATTTAACAATGAACCGCGACCCGTAATTACCCGCCCTTCCCCCGAGTTATGTTGAAAATATCCAACACTTATTTCTCATTTAGCACTCTGATAAATCATCTTTGTACTAACAATTATAATTTTCCACATATATATTCCACAAGAATAATTTTCCACATATCTCTGGACCCAATAGAGTCCAGTTATTTACTTTCCTTTATTAAAAATAATCATTTATTAATAAGTTTACTTTAATTAGTATATTACCTTTTACTGGAATTCCTTTATCCAGTTAGATAGCTGTTCCAGTGTATTATTATTATTCAATATTATAATACAAATTATTCTTCATTTAAATCTTTCTCGTTTATTTTGCGCGGTCTGAATTAACCGACTTGCCCTACGATAAAATATATTTCCGTATAACACATTTATTTATGACATAAATATTCGTCATAACCACTTCCTTCCTTATTTACAATTTAATGAATAAAATAATTTATGCTCGGGGCACCTACTGGGAACTATTGCGCATGCTTCAACACGAGAGGGAGGAAAGAGATTCGTGCCATTTTCGATCAACTGGTAGGATGCAACTGGTTTCGAACAACATAGCAAGGTGTTCCATAACAGCCCGAATAAATCTTCCAATTCTGAAAGCATCCGTACTTCTCCGGGCTTCAGACTGAGGGCGCAGCTTACCTTGTTCACAGACACCAATTTCGGCAGGCATTTTATCTCATAGTTTTATTGTTGAGCTCAGGAATATTTTACTAATGCAGGTGCCAAGTCGTAATGCTGTAGGCGATATAAAACCCCCATGTAAGTGCTGCTTCCACCCCTCCAATTATTTTAGATCTTGCATTTAAATGTGTGAATACTAGTTTGGAGTGGAAATTATGGAAGTTATTTTTTTCAGCGTGGTGTAATTTAACTGAGGAGGCGTGTGACTTCCCATGATCACATGTCCCAAGGATTACTATCTCCGGGCTGGTCCCAACGTGTTATAGAGATTGGACGCGTTCTACATTCCTCTGTCACAGCTGAGAATTTTACCAGTCTTAATTTGTAGATAGCGTCCTTTCCGTATTGAAAGTCAATGAATTTCTATTTAATTGCATATTAATGCTATACTTGATTTAATCACTGATATGTATTATTACTTCTCCATTTCGTAACTAATACATATTTTAGATATATGCTATAACTAATAACTTATATTTATATTTATATTGTAGTAATGTGTAGTGAATTATCTACAAGCATTATAGAATACCCCTCCCCCAAAGTTTGTGGAGGGATTTGGCTCTATAATTTTAATTATTATTCTACAGTCCATTACTCTAATATTTTTATGATTAATCACATTACATTATCTAGCATATCAGAGCATCCTGTATAATTTATTATTGGAGATCCAGACACTGGTTCTCTGATTTATTAAATTTATATAATTAATTTATTTCTCCCATAAAGGGAGTGGTCCTTCGAAAATTTAATCATTATTTTTATAAGTATTCTGGAGCCAGATTTCTCCAGAGTTATGACGTCTGACAATTTTGTTTCTGTGAGTCCTATTACATCTGGGTTTTCTTCCTGCACCCTTCCTGCCAGTTTACTTTCTTTGTTGGTAATCCCATCAATGTGTGAGTACTTTACCTTGAAGCTCTCTTTCCTATATCCATTTTCACCCACCCTCCCCACTAGTGCAGGAAGCTGTTCCATGGGCATTGCTACTTGTGTAGGCTCATCCTCCTGTAGGGTAGTTACCAGGGGTTCGGGGAAAGGTGGGGGTTGGTGGTGGGAGGGCCTAGACGTTGCCCAGGCCTGCTTGGGACAGGAAGAATTCCTAGGGGAGGAAGGGTAGGGAGTGCTCGAGGTTAGGGGCCAGGAGTGCTCGGGGTGAGGGCTCGTCCTCCTGTGGTGTAGTTAACAGGGATTTGGAGGGGGGGGGGTGGGCATGGAGGACTTAGATCTTGCCTGGGCCTGCTTGGGGCAGGAAGAAGACCAGAGCATGGGAAGGCAGAGGGTACTCGGGGTAGGGAGAGAGGGTGGATTTGGTTGGAATGGTGGGCATTGTGTAGGGGCAAGGAAGAATTTGTGCTTGGGGGGGAGAGCACCTATGGGATGGTGAGTTGGGGTGTTGCAGTCCCATCTGCGGGTTCCCGAATTGCCGAATTGGGGTTCCCCACTTCCCATTGAGATTGCTGGGTTGGAGGTTGAGGTTCTCTGGCTCCCTTCCTTCAACCTGTGCCGTTTCCTTGCATCTACTGTCTGCATTATCTCTTCCCTGGTCATGTCCCTCTCAATGTATACCTTTCCGTAATTCCTTACATATTTCAGCTTGCTCTTTTTACCATGATGTCCTCTTTGATGGACTCGTTTCTGAGTACTACCTTGATCAACGGATCTTTGTCTTTGTTGAACTGGCCAATGCAGAAATGTCTTTTTCAGCCCTTCCATTCCTATCTCTTTTAGTATCCCTGACACTGCAGCTTTGTCTTTAGTCCTCCATTCTTCCCCTGTGGAACCTCCTTGTTCCTTAATACCTCCCACTACTATAGTTCTTTTTCTTTCCAGTAGCTGGCTCGTGCATCTAGCTGCCTCCTTACTGCTAGATTGATGTAATTAGGTTACTGCTTTTATTACAACTTTCTTCACTGTGGACAGACATGGCATCTGGGCACAACTTCAGCACGTCAGCAAACGGTGGCACCCATTGTATGGGTCCCTGCCATTGTTACAAACCCCTATTACCTGCGGGTTGGTAGTCTGAACCAGAGTCTGAGGAGATCCTGTTTTAGGTTTTTATCTCTTGTGTTGCACTTAGTTCCTTCTGCAGTTTACTTATGGTTTCCCCTCATGTCCTTCAATTCCCACTAGTTTCCTCCATCCACGAACAGTCATCTCCATGTATGACTCACCTGTTCCTCTCCTCTACTGTGTTCTGTTTTCCTACCATCCTGCTTGATCCCCTTTTTTGTTCCTAGGGTAGTGTTAGTCTACACTAACACTAGTGTGTGTGCGTGTGTGTGCGTGGTGTGTGTGTGGTGAGTATGTGCATGTGTGTGTGTGTGGAGAGTATGTGCATGTGTGTGTGTGTGTGTGTGTGTGTGTGTNTACATGGCACAATAACATTTCAACCAGAAACAGAAAAAAATAAACCAAAATTTCCGCACAAAAACCCCTCACGTAGAGAGCAAACAGCATAGCCAGAAGGGCACATAATACAACAAAACAAGAAACATAATTCATGAAAAGGTATAGCCTAAATTACAAGAAACAGGACATTTAGAAAACAAAGACGACATCGGCCTGAAGGGCACACAATAAACATCACATAACAGACCAAAGTCCAAGACACACTCGATACACACAGCAAGCACACGGACTATCAAGACTGCACATACTTTTCCGGCCACTCCGCTGCCAGGAAAAGAATACAATACGCATCCCACAGCACCAGGAATTCGTCCAAAATAGGGGGACTAAGGGTCGTCCGAGGATCGGGCATCGAAATCGGCACACCCTCAACAAATACCTGATCCCCTGGAACCCAGACAGTCGAGGGGCACCACGGAACAGGCAGCACTCGGTCATGAAAGCGAATATTTATAGGGTTGGTCTTCGAATCATACGCCACGCCGTTGGCCAAGATGAACGGGACGGGCTTCCCCTTACAGGCGCGGGCAACGGGCAGCGCACTTGTAACCTCGGCAGCCCCACAGGGCTTCGCAGCAACCACCGGACGGGACACCTGCAGGGGCTCCTCTCGCCGAACATCCTTCTTGAGTACCAACACTAGGTCCCGGCCAGCACCAGCACCCCCCTCACCAACATCCGGAGGAGCAACCACCCCCCACTGCGGGGAACCGCCGACAGAAGACACAGGAGGTGAATCATACACACAATCCTTGGCATCAGCAGGTACATGGACGTCAGTGTCCACCACCTCAACTCCCGAAAACCCATCGGCGTCGAAATCCTCCACATCTGCCCATGCAGTAGAAGAACGCCTGGACCGCTTGGGCACCGGGCGCACATCCTCAGAGCCGGAGGCGGACCCAGAACCACGGGCATCACAAGCCGCGCGGACCAACGCCCGTCTCATGACTGCAGCAGCCTCAACCGCAGGGGGAACCGGACCACACACAACCGGGGACCCCACAGCCACTGCAGCACCCAGCACAGCCGGGATCCGAGGCGATGAGGCAGGGCCAGGCGCAGCATCTGAAGACAGGTGAACAGGCGATGAGGAGGGCGCAGCATACAGGCCCACTAGAGCAGCAGGGACAGGAGCAGGAGGATCCACCGATAGCATCGCAACAGCCTGAGGATGGCCGGCGACATCCGGGGAACGTCAGGGGACGCCGGGGGAGCCGCAACAACGAGCTGGTCGGTCTCCGCATCCCCGGAGTCCTCGTCCAGGGGAAGCGGAGGGAAATCTTCTTCCCTAAAGAGGTTGACAGGGGCAACCGGAGCCGCCTCGCACCCGGCAGCCTGATGCCCCATCAAGCCACACCGGAAACAGGTCCGAGGCTGTCGGGCATAGTACACCCGGATGTAGTACCCCAGAAGCCGGACCGAAGATGGAATATCCGACCGCAGGCGCATCCCCAAGGTGCGAATGTTTGTCCGCCTCCCGGCATACCTCCCAGAGGATATCGTGTTGACCCTCACACTGATGACTGGCCCAAACCGCTGGAAGTAACGCCGCAGAAGATCCTCGGGAAACTCCAGGGGCGCCCCATGCACACTGACATAGGTCAGCGCACCACTCCGGTCTGATATGGAGACTGAGCCGGCACCCCCCGGCAACGACAACGAGCGTCCCTCGTAACGACCGAGGAAATCACGGTACACCTCCTCCGTCACCAGCTTGATGACAACACTATGAGCAGTCACAAGCTCAATTCCGTCGACGTCCAGCACAGGGACATGAAGCAAGTCGCACAGAACCACTGCTACTTCCGGATATCCAGCACGCCCAGAGAACTCCAGGCCCACGGAGTTCACGCGCTTAATCGATGGAAGGGGACCACCCATGGTAAGCCCAACACCTGCCACGTCTGCACTCAGCCAGCCAGGCAACAACACTGGGGGGGGGGGCAGCGACGCCCCGCCACCTGGCGACCAAACAGCTAATAACCCCAGCAGGCACGGAGGGACACGTCCGCACTCCACGGCTGCTCAGGGTCCAATCACACTATTTTATATGAAACTTTTCTATTAAGATTTTTTATAGTCTCAATTGGTGACATTTCGTTGAGCTATAGATTCCGGCGACTACCTCATGTTGCTTGAAATCCTGGTCATCTGGAAGTTCCAATTCTGGCCTCTGCCAAACTTCGAACAGTACAGGAGTCTCGTACTACCCGCACATGACTGAGTGACAGCTGACAGCTGGCGACTGTCAGCTCAGGTGAACCCTGCTAACAGGAACCCGGGATCGCCTCTTCTTATCGCTCCCAAACAGTCATGATGGATTGTCGTTAACCATGGCTGCCACAGTAGAGTAGAGCTTTGACGTGTCACGATGTCTCACGTTGGTAGTGGGTTTTGAATGGCATTGAAGAGGATGTCATGGTGACAGGACAGGAGGGCCCTGCCTCAGCTCCTGGGCGACGTCATCTCCCGGCGTTTACTTGTTATCCCGGTACTACTGGGCCTTCTGTGTAACCCCTCGTGCAGCTGAGGGGGTTGCACGAGGGGTTGGCCGAGGTACAGAGTTTTACTTCATCTGGTGATTCAGCAGCATTCTGTAGGGGTGGTGCTGTTCGTACCCGAGACCGCCTTGTTGCAACTTGGTTTCCACAGACGACACAACTGCAGGTTTTGAGAGGGCTGACAAGTCGTTGCAATTAATGTACTTCCTCGTAGACCACTCGTCTTCCACTTCCGGTTTTCCCGCAGTCTTGACTACGCAGCTGGTAGGGCCTGGTTGGTGACATTGAGACAGCTTGCCCACCGTGATGTGACGTCGACTCTGGACTCTGCTCTGTGAAGACAGCATGTTGGACCGGGACAACCTCGTTAGTGCCATGAGGTGTCGGCCGGGTGACTGTACTCCAGTCATCCCTTCCGGACAACGATTGGTGAGTTACTGGGTACAAGGGGGAGAACTTTATGTAACGAGCCTCAGACCCCGATCTTATCACACAAGTGGGTCATCTCCCAGACCTGGTGATCTCGATCCTTGGTTCACGTGTGACTGGGAGGCGGGAACTGGTGTACTATCAGACCTGAGAAAAACAGACAACAACAACTGGTGGAAGCATGGATATTACTCTGGGGGTATAGGAAGTTGGAAAACACCAGAGTAAGGCAAAGTATGCTACCTGAGTCATGCACATCAGTAAATACACACAATTGTTTCTACAGGATAAAAATATGAACTCTACTAAACCTGACTAAGGAGGGTTAACTACATTTTACTGTACAGCTCACGACCTTGTTACCATGGGGTGACAAGATTGAACTTGACTACTGATGAGAGTTTACAGAAGGTCATCCTCTGTATCTGATTCAGCATTTGAATAATTAGACAGGTCAGGAATTAGACTTGCTGAAGGCATTTCTAGTTTCTCCCTTGCGTGATTTAGTTTTAACTTATTAATATGGATCGTTCTCTGAACTTGGTCTTCAAATATACTATTAATAACAAAATTAACCGGACCTTTTCTTTCAATTACTCGATAAGGGCCCCGCCATCTAGGTGCAAGTTTCTTATTTTGATTGGCAGGAGCCGCTTCATTAACTCTCAACACAAGACTCCCGACTTTCAACTCAAGAAGTCGTACCTTTTTGTCATAATGCTGAGCATAGCGGTCTCGTGCTGTCTTAGAAGCCCTAGCTGCAATTCTCCATGCATTTTTCATCCTATTTAAGACCTCTGATGGGTAATCTTCCCCATATACAATGTTATGTCTGTTAAGCAGACCTGATGGGGAAATTACAAGAATGACCTGAGGAAAGCAAAATGGGTTGGGTGTTAATTGACTGATGGATGGCAGTGTTCAAAGCCAGCTGGGCATATGGCAGGTGTTCGTCCCACGAATTTTCACCATGCTCTACCAGAATTGCAAGCATATCTTTAACTGACCGGTTCGTCCGTTCTGTTATACCGTTAGCCTGAGGGTGATAAGCCGTAGTGAATACTGACGTGGTTTCTAAAATTTTACATACTTCTCTAAAAATATTCCCATTAAATTCCTGACCTCGGTCAGAAACTAACACTTTAGGGAGACCGAATACAGTGACGAACCTATCCAAGAACGCCTTTGCAACAGTTCGAGAGTCTTTCTGAGGCAGTGCAATCAGGGTGGCGAATCTGGACAGATGGTCCACCAACACATACCGATTTCCTGAATGACTGTGATGGAGATCAATCAGATCAGCCCCCCACCCGATCAAAGGGATAAAAATTTCTGGGAATTCCTGCAATGGAGCTTGTACCTTAAGGGTACCTTTCCTCCTTTGGCAGTGACCACAGGACTTAACGAAGTTAATGACCTCTGTTAACATACCGGGAAAGTAAAAGAGTGATTTTGCTTTCATGTGAGTTTTAAAATCCCCGATGACCTGCAATCTTAGACGCATGTGCGAGTCTCAACCCCGACGTTCTTAATACATCTGGGATAACCAGCTAAAAATACTGCACGATTCTTCTGTCCTTATACATAAAATAAGACCCCATCCCTCATTTCAAAGTCATGAATTGCTAAATTAGGTTTCTTTGAAAGATATTTTCCTCCCTCCAAATATTCAATAATTTCCTTCCACCTCGATTCGTTCATCTGGAATTCCCCCATTTTTTCACTGGAAATATTTTCAATATTAAGGTTTACGTTAATAGTAGCGATGTTTCTACTCAATGTGTTTGGTACAACATGTGATGATCCAGGCTTGTAAAGTATTTGAAATGAGTGAGCAGCTAGTTCATGAGACCAACGTGACATGCGAGGGCACTTAGTTCTTTTCTTAAAAATATGAGTTAAAGCCCGGTGATCTGTATAACTGACAAAGTGAAGTTGGAAAAGATACAGCTCAAAATATCTGACACTTTCTACTACAGCCAAATCCTCCCAATCCGTTGCAGAATAGCGGACCTCCGGCCCTTTAAGCTTCCTGCTAAAATACGCTACTGGGTGAGGAAGATTGTCATTATCGCGTTCCATTAAATACCCACCAATTGCTATGCTACTGGCGTCTTTGTGTACTTCCCACTCCTTATCAAAATCAGGTAATGCCAATACTGGGGTGGTAATGAGTTGATTTTTTAATTTTACATAAGCGTTATCATGCTCTGGTTTCTAAATGAATTTAAAGTTTATCTTACTCAGCTCAGTTAAGGGCGCTGATGTACTTTCAAAACCTTTAATGTAGCGACGGAAATATCCTGCTGCCCCCAGAAACCTGTGAACATCCCTTGCTGTCTTTGGTGTTGGCATGATAGCAATGGCGCGACAGGAGCCAGGGTCAGGTCGGATACAGTCTGTGCTCACCTGAAACCCCAGAAACTTGAATTTCTAAGATGCCAGAGTGCACTTCCCCACATTAAGTTTAAACCCCGCCTTATCTAATAACGTCAACATCTCAGTCTGGTTGATACCTGGTTGATGGGGTTCTGGGAGTTCTTCTACTCCCCAAGCCCGGCCCGAGGCCAGGCTTGACTTGTGAGAGTTTGGTCCACTAGGCTGTTGCTTGGAGCGGCCCGCAAGCCCACATACCCACCACAGCCCGGCTGGTCCGGCACTCCTTGGAGGAATAAATCTAGTTTCCTCTTGAAGATGTTCACGGTTGTTCCAGCAATATTTCTTATGCTTGTTGGGAGGGTGTTGAACAACCGTGGACCTCTAATGTTTATACAGTGTTCTCTGATTGTGCCTATGGCACCCCTGCTCTTCACTGGTTCTATTCTGCATTTTCTTCCATATCGTTCACTCCAGTACGTTGTAATTTTACTGTGTAGATTTGGTACTTGGCCCTCCAGTATCTTCCAGGTGTATATTAGTTGATATCTCTCTCGTCTTCTTTCTAGTGAGTACGTTTGGAGAGCTTTGAGACGATCCCAATAATTTAGGTGCTTCATCGCGTCTATGCGTGCCGTATATGTTCTCTGTATTCCCTCTATTTCAGCAATCTCTCCTGCTCTGAAGGGGGAAGTGAGTACTGAGCAGTACTCAAGACGGGACAACACAAGTGACTTGAAGAGTACAACCATTGTGATGAGATCCCTGGATTTGAAAGTTCTTGTAATCCATCCTATCATTTTTCTGGCTGTCGCAATATTTGCTTGGTTATGCTCCCTAAACGTTGGGTCGTCAGACATCATTATTCCCAAATCCTTTACATGCTGTTTTCCTACTATGGGTACATTTGATTGTGTTTTATACCCTGTATTATGTTTAAGGTCCTCATTTTTACCGTACCTGAGTACCTGGAATTTATCACTGTTAAACATCATGTTATTTTCTGATGCCCAGTCGAAAACTTTATTAATATCAGCTTAAAGTTTTTCAGTGTCTTCAGCAGAGGAAATTTTCGTACTGATTTTTGTGTCATCTGCAAAGGATGATACGAAGCTGTGACTTCGTATCATCCTTTGCAGATGACACAAAAATCAGTGTGAAATGAAGTCAAATCTCGTAAGTGCTCATCAAACGTCCTGGAGTAGCTAACCACATCATTCAGGTACGCTAATGAGTTCCTTCCTAAGACTGGACTGAGGATATAATTAATTGCCCTCTGAATTGACGAAGGGGCTGTCTTCAACCCAAAAGGCATACACATGAACTGATAAGTATGAACACCATCAGAGAAAGCAGTCTTCTCTCAATCCTTCTCAGATACAGGAATGGCCCAATACGCTGATCTGGCATCCAGAGTGGAAAAATACTTGGCTGACCCAAACTGATCTATTATTTCCTGAATGCAAAGTAAAGAGTACACATCACCTTTAGTAATTTCATTGACCTTCCGGTAGTCCACACAAAACCTGTAACTACCATCCGGTTTACGTGCCAACACCACTGGCAACAACCACGGTGACGTACCAGGCTCTATCACATTCTGTCTCAACATTTTCTGACACTCATCCCTAATTACTTCCTTTGCCCGTTCTGGAAGCCTCCATTGACGAGTGTAAATAGGAGGATGATCACCTGTCGGTCTAACGTGTTCAATTCTATCCAGAAGACCTATTTGGTCGTCTTCTGCTGCAAACAGTCTAGAGAATTTACGTAATATCCCTCTCAAGTTTCCTATCTGACTGTTGTACATGTTGCAAGTCCAGTGCCGAGATTAACTTATCTACTTCTTGAGTCTTACTATTTTCCCCTGCCTTTGTCGTGTACCTCCCCTGTTTAATGAAATCTGTGACATTTAGTGCACTACATTGTGCTGTGGCGGCTGGCCTCTCCTCCTGGCTTTGATACTGAAAAATTCCCGTATTTTCAATAATCGTAGCCTGAGACAACCTATCACCTGCCCTGAAATGATAGGTTATATGCAAGAGATTAACAACTGGAATAAGGGCACCTTTATCAAGCACTGTGATTAAATGATGAGGGATTAACATTCTGTCACATCTCCCCGCCACCTGAAGGGTGGTACCTGGTGCAATGTGACCTCCCATTGATACTTTAATCAATTTAACTGAATGGGGTGGGCAACATTGTTTAATCAAGGCATGTAACCCACATGATTTCTTATCTGTGTCAGGAAGAGACTGAAATATCAATAGTGGACGTTGTACTTCTGTTTCTAATTAATGGAAGTAACCACTGGCAGATGATCTACCATTCTAATAAGATAAACTACCTGACCCAACCTCAATCTGCAATTCCTTGCTCCCTCGTGAGCAGACAGAGAAAAGTTAACCCTTCTCAGGAGGTCCATTCCCAATAAGATATCCCCAGGGAATGCAAGATTCTCATCAATCGTGCAATTGTGTGGGTAAGATTCTTCCTTTTCCCACTTCAAAATTGAGTGTAGCCTGGCCCAAGATATTAATGTGTTGACCATTAACTGCTGTTAAATCCTTCCCGCAACACTTAAGATGTGCATCTTTAAATGTGCTGAAGGCTGACTTTTGAATTAGCATTGCTTGACTTCCAGTGGCCACAAAAACTGTCACCCTTGACCTGTGCAATCGTGCACACATTCCTGTATTGGCCTCGGCCATGACAACTCCAACAAACATCATTACATAATCTTCGTCTCCCAGAACCCCGCTGGCTACTTTCCCCAGCAACTTCTTGAGAGGCAACACTACGAGTGGGGGTAGGGGGTACAGAGGGGTGGAGGGGACGTAAGGAGTAAGGTGTAAGATTACTGGGGGAAATGTGGTGGGTAGCCGGAGGAGGGATTGGTTGGATGGACTGGGGTTATAGGGGAGAGGGTGAGAGAAGGTTGTGAGGTTGGAGATTTTAGGAAGGGGGGGTTGAAAGATTGCGGATAATAGGGAGGGAACTTGTAAGGTTACGGGTAATAGGGAGGAGGTTGTTGAGAGGGAGGTTGTGAGGTTGGGGATTGTAGGAAGGGGGTTGTAAGGTTGAGGGTTGTAAGCAGGCAGGGGCGCTTGGGTAAGGAGGGTGTTTTTTGGGAGGGAGGGGTGCTTGGGTAGGGAGGGGATTTGGGTGTGTGCCATGTCCATCCACGAAGGAAAAACATTTTTACCAAAAAACTTAACTTCAAAACCCGTCGTCGGATAAGGGTGAAATTTTAGCAAACCATTTGTTTCCATATATGAACTCTAGTGCAAACATAAAACGTTTCCTAAAGTCAGTCCTTGGAGAAAATCCTTCGTGTGTCCAGACCGGAAGTCCAATTTATTGCCACCTTTTCTAATCAATTTCTCGAGCCCCAGTGAGGAACATAAATCACCCCGCCTGTTGACAAGGCGGTGACAGATGTCGGGAGCAGAATCTCGCTGACTAAGCTCCACCAATGAATTAAATTTTGTGTCTTGTTTGCCTCCTCTCTAACTCCTAAATTAATCAGCAGACAGATAGAATTACACAACTGGAGTTGACTACCAATGATCACTGTGAAACAAAACACTGTATACAACGTTTGAATAAAATATGTACGCAAATATAAACAAAAGTAAAAGTTTACGTATTTGAAACTCGAAGTTGACTGGTATCACAATAATAACAAAAAGGATTTAAATTAAGAATTTCTTGTTTCTTAAATACAAGTCCAATGTAACCTTAAAAATTTAATAATTACCGAATTCGTGAACAAATATACTGAAAACAGCGCAATTAATATTAATATTTTCACAAATGAGCTACACTGAATTTATTGTAAATAATTTAGTTTGAAATCTCTCTTATTTAAACAAAATATCTTAAGTCTTGTCTACCAGCTCACAGTTGACACAACACTTTACATTAACTAAATTTCTAAAAATTTTCTATAATTCTTAAGCGCACTAGGACTGATGACGATATCGTAAATATAATAGCTGGCACGATAATTAAGACTTCAACAATTATTTAATTCTTACGCCCGACGCTAACAATGGCATTCGGAAATCATAAACTATTTAATTAGTTAAAAAAAGTTAATGTTAAGTTAAGTCTTTACATTACTGAATGAGTTTGATGTTTACATGATATACACTTGTTCACCGCTGGTTGCTTTGTAGATACTGAAAAATTAACACTGATTGTCGCACCGCTCACAGCCACAACAGAGTCGCCCTGATTCTTATTTAACTTTTTTTTTAATTATTCTTCCAAATTATAAATTAAATACTGTCGTGTAAGGGAATTATTACTTGAACTGAATATAACACTCGCTAGATGTGAGATTTTTCTCTACGCCTACCTCCCTTAGTAGGTGGACTACAAGTTTAAAGGCTGCTCTTGGCAGTTAAGCATGAGTCCAGTAGAAAAAGGAGAAGCGGGAGCAAACCGCCAGGCTTCCACCAGCAGGGGTGAAACCTGTCCACAATAGGCCGCTGGTTCTTCCTAGTTAAACATGACGTTAAAACCAATAAAGGGTAACCGACGGGTTCTCACAATCAATTTTATATTTGATGTGGCGCTATGAATTGGAATTCGGATTCCCAAGAGCACAGCGTCATATCAAAGATCAAAACAACAATATCAATACATCAGAACATGGTGTGGCACAGAATAGTTGAAGGTGACATCAAAGACCGTTTAACGAAAACAACAACTTTATTAAAACAAGAGACTAGACTACTACATTATCGAGTTTACATTACGTTAATGTCATCCAGTGGCACTATAACAAACAGCTAACTAGCAACCCTTGCTGTGTGGCTGCATACTGAACTAAACTGAACACGGTGTGCCCACTGACGACGCAATATTGCAAATCAAAGAAAAATATCACAGACTAAGTTACACCACAGCGAGTGATTTAATTACGTAATGTCCATCCAGTGGCATTTGCAACACCAGCTTCAACAGCCCCTCGAGAAATGACAGCAGGCTCCATCCTGCTGACACTTCGGGCTGACAAACTGAACTAACGAACAAATGAGGTATCCACTGATGACCAAGCAAGCAATCAATAGTGACACGGCTACAGGTGTCAGCTACTCTAAGCTTAAGGTCTCCCGCCCAACAAGAGCGACCCCCGTAACTTTTTTTTTTTTTATTTTATTTTTACATGCAAACATGCAAATAAATACAATAAAAAACAATGAGAGACACATACAAACCAAAGAGAAAAAAAAAAAAAACACATCAGCCAGAAGGGCCGACAGTACAGCATAACAAAGTACAAACTCAAAAAGGTATTGAAAGTACAGTACAAAGGGTAAACACATGCAGTACAAAGGATAAACAAATGCAGTAAAAGGATAAACAAATTCAAAATAACAAAAACACAGGCGCATATCAAACAGTACAAAACCATCGGTACACAACAACAAACCAAACACCGGCTGAAGGACCAATACCCAAAACACAAACACACATAACCAAGACCTCAATACACAAAGAAAGCAGAGGAGAACAAGAAAAATAAAACATAATAAATTAATAACAGAGAGCGAACATCATAGCCAGAAGGGCACATAATACAACAAATCAAAGAAACATAGTTCATGAAAAGGTATAGCCATAAGTACAGGGACATTTAGAAAACAAAGACGACATCGGCCTGAAGGGCACACAATAAACATCACATAACAGACCAAAGTCCAAGACATACTCGATACACACAGCAAGCACACAGACTATCAGGACTGCGCATACTTTTCCGGCCACTCTGCAGCCGGGAAAAGAGTACAATACGCCTCCCACATCGCCAGGATTTCGTCCGTAAGAGGGGGACGAAGGGTCGTCCGAGGATCGGGCATCGAAATCGGCACACCTTCAACAAATACCTGATACTCTGGAACCCAGACAGTCGTGGGGCACCACGGAAGAGGCAACACTCGGGTATGAAAGCTAATATGTATAGGGTTGGTCTTCGAATCATACGCCACGCCGTTGGCCAAGATGAACGGGACGGGCTTCTCCTTACCGGCGCAGGCAACGGGCAGCGCACTTGTAACCTCGGCAGCCCCACAGGGCTTCGCAGCAACCACCGGACGGGACACCTGCAGGGGCTCCTCTCTCCGAACATCCTTCTTGAGTACCAACACTAGGTCCCGGCCTGCACCAGCACCCCCTCACCAACATCCGGAGGAGCAACCACCCCCCACTGCGGGGAACCGCCGACAGAAGCCACAGGAGGCGAGTCATACACACAATCCTTGGCATCAGCAGGTACATGGACGTCAGCGTCCACCACCTCAACTCCCGAGAACCCATCAGCGTCAAAATCCTCCACATCAGCCCATGCAGTAGACGAACGCCTGGACCGCTTGGGCACCGGGCGCACATCCTCAGAGCCTGAAGCGGACCCAGACCCACGGGCATCACAAGCCGCGCGTACCAACGCCGTCTCATGACTGCAGCAGCCTCAACCGCAGGGGGAACCGGACCACACACAACCGGGGACCCACAGCCACTTCAGCACCCAGCACAGCCGGGATCCGAGGCGATGAGGCAGGGCCAGGCGCAGCATCTGAAGACAGGTGAACAGGCGGGGAGGAGGGCGCAGCATACAGGCCCACCGACGGAGCAGCAGGGACAGGAAAGGAGTATCCACCGACAGCCTCGCAACAGCCTGAGGAAGGCCGGCGACATCCGGGGAAACGTCAGGGGACGACGGGGGAGCCGCAACAACGAGCTGGACGGTCTCCGCATCCCCGGAGTCCTCGTCCAGGGGAAGCGGAGGGAAATCTTCTTCCCTAAAGAGGTTGACAGGGGCAACCGGAGCCGCCTCGCACCCGGCAGCCTGATGCCCCATCAAGCCACACCGGAAACAGGTCCGAGGCTGTCGGGCATAGTACACCCGTATGTAGCACCCCAGAAGCCGGACCGAAGATGGAATATCCGACCGCAGGCGCATCCCCAAGGTGCGAATGTTCGTCCGCCTCCGGCATATCTCCCAGAGGATATCGTGTTGACCCTCACACTGATGACTGGCCCAAAGCGCTGGAAGTAACGCCGCAGAAGATCCTCGGGAAACTCCAGGGGCGCCCATGCACACTGACATAGGTCAGCGCACCACTCCGGTCTGATATTGAGACTGAGCCGGCACCCCCGGCAACGACAACGAGCGTCCCTCGTAACGACTTAGGAAGTCACGGTACACCTCCTCCGTCGCCAGCTTGATGACAACACGATGAGCAGTCACCAGCTCAATTCCGTCGACGTCCAGCACAGGGACATGAAGCAAGTCGCACAGAACCACTGCTACTTCCGGATAACCAGCACGCCCAGAGAACTCCAGGCCCACGGAGTTCACGCGCTTAATCGATGGAAGGGGACCACCCATGGTAAGCCCAACACCTGCCACGTCTGCACTCAACCAGCCAGGCAACAACACTGGGGGGGGGGCAGCTACGCCCCGCCACCTGGCGACCAAACGGCTAACTACCCTAGCAGTCACGGAGGGACACGTCCGCACTCCACGGCTGCTCAGGGTCAACTCCCTCCCCGTAACTAGGTGGGTAGTCTAACAGTGACCCCCATCACAACTAAAGTGAACAAAGTCAGGCAAGATGGGATTCTGGGACACAGCTCCACTCATCCCTAAGTTACTCTACCCTCATCACTAGACGATAACCAAAAGCAATTGCCTCAATCAATTACAACATTGATTATATGAATAATGATGGAATTGACTGATCACAGCAGTCAGCAACAAAGTACTACTTTAATCACAAACAAGTGTCTCACGCTAGACAACAACATGATAGTACTCTACGTTAACACAAGTCCTCTTGTCACAATAACTCAAACTCTTAAATTACATCACACTTGACTCCCTGCAAGTATTCAGTGAGTAATTCTTAATTACGGTCAAACGGACACTAATTATATCCCCATTGAGTTATGTTAACTAAGCTGTGAGGGGATGGTTCACCAGCTCACTTACAATAGTGCTCTTATGCCTGTGGGAGGCCAGTACACTTGTTAAGTGCACTTGTTCAGTGTGCGGACTTAACTTTGGTAACCAGCAACCGAAACATCGAGTATTGGGCTTACGTGAGAGCCCCAGTCACCAGCAGTCCAGAAATGTTACCGTGGCCGTGGTAGCATGTCTGTGGACAGAGTTAGAGCCGTTAGCGTCATCTCATTGTAATGGCTTGGAGCGAGGGACTAGTTTGCGCGGGAAAACAGTTAGGCCGCTGGCGTGGGTAGCTGTGGGCCACCCGCGAGCGCTAGCCACTTGAGGCGTCGCCATGGAAACAGACGCCATCTTAGTAAACATCTTGAGCCGCCATGTTGGTCGGCCATCTTGGAGTTGCCCTAGGGGCTATGCTACACCGTCGCTGATTGGAGGAGAGAGGTAGGCCCCAGTATGCCTTCCTCTCACGTCATGTCATGAGACGGGCGTACCAACGCCCGTCTCATGACTGCAGCAGTCTCAACCGCAGGGGGAACCGGACCACACACAACCGGGGACCCCACAGCCACTTCAGCACCCAGCACCGCCGGGATCCGAGGCGATGAGGCAGGGCCAGGCGCAGCATCTGAAGAAAGGTGAACAGGCGTAGAGGAGGGCGCAGCATACAGGCCCACCGGAGCAGCAGGGACAGGAACAGGAGTATCCACCGACAGCCTCGCAACAGCCTGAGGAAGGCCGGCGACATCCGGGGAAACGTCAGGGGACGACGGGGGAGCCGCAACAACGAGCTGGACGGTCTCCGCATCCCCGGAGTCCTCGTCCAGGGGAAGCGGAGGGAAATCTTCTTCCCTAAAGAGGTTGACAGGGGCAACCGGAGCCGCCTCGCACCCGGCAGCCTGATGCCCCATCAAGCCACACCGGAAACAGGTCCGAGGCTGTCGGGCATAGTACACCTGTATGTAGCACCCCAGAAGCCGGACCGAAGATGGAATATCCGACCGCAGGCGCATCCCCAAGGTGCGAATGTTCGTCCGCCTCCCGGCATATCTCCCAGAGGATATCGTGTTGACCCTCACACTGATGACTGGCCCAAAGCGCTGGAAGTAACGCCGCAGAAGATCCTCGGGAAACTCCAGGGGCGCCCCATGCACACTGACATAGGTCAGCGCACCACTCCGGTCTGATATTGAGACTGAGCCGGCACCCCCCGGCAACGGCAACGAGCGTCCCTCGTAACGACTTAGGAAGTCACGGTACACCTCCTCCGTCGCCAGCTTGATGAAAACACGATGAGCAGTCACCAGCTCAATTCCGTCGACGTCCAGCACAGGGACATGAAGCAAGTCGCACAGAACCACTGCTACTTCCGGATAACCAGCACGCCCAGAGAACTCCAGGCCCACGGAGTTCACGTGCTTAATCGATGGAAGGGGACCACCCATGGTAAGCCCAACACCTGCCACGTCTGCACTCAACCAGCCAGGCAACAACACTGGGGGGGGGGGCAGCTACGCCCCGCCACCTGGCGACCAAACGGCTAACTACCCTAGCAGTCACGGAGGGACACGTCCGCACTCCACGGCTGCTCAGGGTCAACTCCTCCCCCCATAACTAGGTGGGTAGTCTAACAGTGACCCCCCCATCACAACTAAAGTGAACAAAGTCAGGCAAGATGGGATTCTGGGACACAGCTCCACTCATCCCTAAGTTACTCTACCCTCATCACTAGACGATAACCAAAAGCAATTGCCTCAATCAATTACAACATTGATTATGTGAATAATGATGGAAATTGACTGATCACAGCAGTCAGCAACAAAGTACTACTTTAATCACAAACAAGTGTCTCACGCTAGACAACAACATGATAGTACTCTACGTTAACACAAGTCCTCTTGTCACAATAACTCAAACTCTTAAATTACATCACACTTGACTCCCTGCAAGTATTCAGTGAGTAATTCTTAATTACGGTCAAACGGACCACTAATTATATCCCCATTGAGTTATGTTAACTAAGCTGTGAGGGGATGGTTCACCAGCTCACTTACAATAGTGCTCTTATGCCTGTGGGAGGCCAGTACACTTGTTAAGTGCACTTGTTCAGTGTGCGGACTTAACTTTGGTAACCAGCAACCGAAACATCGAGTATTTGGGCTTACGTGAGAGCCCCAGTCACCAGCAGTCCAGAAATGTTACCGTGGCCGTGGTAGCATGTCTGTGGACAGAGTTAGAGCCGTTAGCGTCATCTCATTGTAATGGCTTGGAGCGAGGGACTAGTTTGCGCGGGAAAACAGTTAGGCCGCTGGCGTGGGTAGCTGTGGGCCACCCGCGAGCGCTAGCCACTTGAGGCGTCGCCATGGAAACAGACGCCATCTTAGTAAACATCTTGAGCCGCCATGTTGGTCGGCCATCTTGGAGTTGCCCTAGGGGCTATGCTACACCGTCGCTGATTGGAGGAGAGAGGTAGGCCCCAGTATGCCTTCCTCTCATTGGTTATTCCGAGGAATACGCGGGAATCGACGGTGTGAGCGTCATTCTGGAGGAGCCATCACCCTGTCAAGACGCTCCTATGCTCAAGTTGGCCGAATTGAGTATAAAGCGTCGGGGTGGCTTAATTAACTACTCAGCTGCTGCACCTCCTGCTTCATCTACGACAGCGGTCGTCACAGAATCCGGCCGAAGTCGTCGCTTGGAGGGGAAAAGACAGTGTACAGTGGGTAGAGAAGATCTTGTGATCGGTCTGGGATCGTGGGGTAATGTGCATACGAGCAGTAACAGACTCGTAGATCCCATACCAGTGATCATTAGACTTGCTAGTGCTCTGTAGCAGTCTATGGGAACGGGGAAATAAGTGTTAGTGCTTTAAGGCAGATTTCCCATGTTTGTTTAACACGAAATCATTGTGCGCGTCACCTGTGTACGAACGCTTCACTTACCAGTGGGTCGAGGGTACGAAACAAGCCGTGTTGTTGGAGGGTTCGGTGCGCGCCATTGTACGAACGATACCGCGGAGGTACCAACCAGCCAGCCTACCACCACTGAGCCAGCCACCCATAGCGGGGTGCCTGATGAATGGGAATGGTGTGTGTAAGCCGGCAGTATGAATGTAAGTACCTATGTGTATATTTCTGGTGATTAGTAGTCTCTAAAGCTTGAATTCGAGGTCAAGTGTTCCGTCGCATTGTCACGCAGCACCTGTAGGTGAAGTGAAGTGTGGACGAGGAGATAATCATCCTTGTCATCGTGTCAGTCCTGAGGGACCTACGTCTTGTGAGCACAGACGTACAGTGTGTGTGTGTGTGTGTGTACACACGGGAACAGAGTATATACATAGATTAGCCAAGGACTGAGAGGATGTCCATGTAATATTATATTATTCCATTGTGGTAATTATTCATTCTTGATCGTCCGTGGGACGGAGTGATATCATTTCATGTGTAGTCTTGCAGGTGTGGAATTTCAACACTGAGCACTCAGGTATGTGGTAACGTCAGTGATTCCTGGCAATGATTATTGTGGAGTGTGCTACAGTGTGGTTTTAATTTCTTGTATTGTTCCCAGGACCGTGACAAATGTGATTATATATACATATTGTGGTTGCAGTATTAACGTAATTTTGGTAGAATTTGGTGAGTGACGAGGCTGTCGGGAGTGACAGCCCTCGCTTTGTCGAGTAACGTAAAACTCGGGAGTGTTTATTCGGCATGCGTGATCGATAAATCACTCACCCATGTGATTTAGGAGTGCGAGATCTCCTTAGTGTTCCCAATAACGTTTGATAGCTGTAGGCTATATGTGTCAGCAGTATATATATATATATATATATAATCGTAGTGTCACGGTGCCCAGTGTTATTGTGTTATTTACTGTGTGATTATTGCAAATTTGGGACCTATGTTCTAGGGGTTATTGAGAGCACTGGGGTCATTTGCAACAGTAAGTAAGTGTTGAGCAGTATTCTAATGTTTGGAAATTAGAGTACTTGCAGCGTGTGTTGTTGCAAAGGGGTTGTCATTGTTAGTGATTGTTGCTAGAGTTGAGCAATCACCGTGGGTAACTGCAGTTCAGTAAAGTCATTGTGGGGGCAGTGTTCTAGAGGGTTCATGTCCTGTATGTTATTTTACTAGGTTCTGCAGTATTGTCATTGCAACCGGATTGTAACGTAAATCACTGTGATTTGTTAGTGTGATTTGACATTGTCGTGGGTGAACTCAGCTGTAGACGAGTACTTGGATATACATATATTCTCCTGTTTATCTGGTAGGACATCGAAGTCCAGTATTCAGTGAGGTGATTGCGAGGCAATTAATATAACGTAACCGAGGGAACGCCCATTGCTTAAGAGAATTGTTCTTTGACAATATGAGTAACGTAGAATACGCTTGGGTTAATTTACTTTCCTGCAAGCAGCTACGGTAGTCTCAAGGAGCCTAGCCACCAGCCAGATAAGAATTAGAGTATTGTCTGTCGTAATTAACGGTCAGTGGGCCGGGTAATTGACGTGTTTCAGGAAGTTTAATTGGAAGTTAATGTGTGTTTAATTGGAAGTTTCAGGACTCAATATGTCCACGCATAATGGGCTTGCCGAAAAAGTCTCCCAGTCAAACTATCACTAATAGAGTAACCTCATTCATCTTTGCCAACATACAAGGACTGAAAACAAGAACAAACAATAAAGTACAGTTCATAAATGGCCTCCTCACGGAGTCAAATGCAGTATTTGGAGCTTTCACAGAAACCCATGCAGGGGAATTCTTGGACAGTGAGATCTGGATTCCAGGATATAACCTATACAGGTGTGATAGGAAAATTAGGTCACATGGAGGAGTGGGTCTGTATATTAGGGAAGACCTTGTGTGCTCGGAGCTCCTAAACGTTACAAATGAGGTGATAGAGGTACTGGGATTAAAAATAGAGAAAATAAATTTAGTGATTATTCTAATATACAAACCGCCAGATGCAACGGCTGAGGAATTCACAGAACAGATAAACAAAATAGAGAATAGCCTTGATAATTTGGAGAACCCAATACCTGATATTATCTTCTTAGGTGACTTCAACTTGCCTAGTCTCAGGTGGAGAATAGCAAACAATAATATTATACCAGGGAATCTATCAGGACCTAACCAACCACAGATTAGAGAACTACTTAGATTCTGTGACAAATTTTCACTCAGTCAGCAGATATCGGAGCCAACGAGAAATGAAAATATTCTAGATCTGGTCTTTACGAACAATGAAGACATTATCAGAGACATTACGATATCAGATACCACATATTCAGATCACAAGCTCATTGAAGTGCAAACTACCATCAATACTCAGAATAGACCTAAAACGTTGATAAAGCGAGAGGGGCTATTCAGTAAATTCAATTTTAATAATAAAAGGATAGACTGGGAGATAATAAACAGGGAACTTAAAAACATTCCATGGGAAACTGTTTTAAGTAATAAAAGTCCTACAGAAGGAATAGAAAAACTGACTTCGGAAGCGTATCAAGTCTGTCTGAAACATGTTCCTTTGAGGAAAGCCAGAAAGAGATCCAACGTAGAAAGAGAACGCAGAAGACACTATAAACGCAGGAAAAGAATAACGGAACTGCTTATGCAGACACGAATTTCCCGTCAAAGAAGGAATAATTTAAATAGGGAGATTGAAGAAATCGAGCGGAAATTGAAACACTCATATGAAACTGAAGAAAGGCAGTTAGAACAGAAAGCAATTCAGGAAATAAAGAAAAATCCAAAATACTTCTTCACATATGCGAAATCAAAAGCAAAAACTACTGCCAGTATTGGACCTATTCGTACAAGTGAAGGTTCATACACGGAGGATGACAAAGAAATTAGTGAAATCCTAAAAAAGCAGTATGAGGACATGTTTAGCACTCCAATAAACAACATGAAAGTAGAAGATCCAGACAATTTCTTTATGCGGGATATCCAAACCCCTGTAAATATAACTGATATCAACACGAGCGCACTAAATTTTGAAAGAGAAATTGAAAACATGCCCATGCACTCGGCCCCAGGTCCAGACTCATGGAATTCAATATTTATAAAGAAATGCAAAGTGCCAGTAGCACAGGCACTCAGTATAGTGTGGAGGAAGAGCTTGGACACGGGGGAGATACCAGATGCACTTAAAGTAGCAGACATAGCCCCTCTACACAAGGGAGGGAGCAAAGCATTGGCAAAGAATTATAGACCAGTTGCACTAACATCGCACATAATAAAAGTATTTGAGAGAGTGATTAGGAGTCAGGTCACCAATTTCATGGAGACCAATGACCTTCACAACCCAGGCCAACATGGATTTCGAGCGGGAAGATCGTGCCTCTCACAGCTACTTGAGCACTACGATAAAGTCACTGAGGCATTAGAAGAAAAACAGAATGCTGATGTGATATACACGGACTTCGCAAAGGCTTTCGACAAATGTGACCATGGCGTGATAGCACACAAAATGAAGTCAATGGGAATAACCGGTAAAGTAGGACGCTGGATACTCAGTTTTCTGTCAAATAGGACTCAGCGAGTAACGGTCAACCATATAAAATCTAGTCCAAGTGCAGTTAAAAGCTCTGTACCTCAGGGTACAGTCCTTGCACCGCTGCTTTTCCTTATTCTTATATCAGATATAGACAAAAATACAAGTCACAGCTTCGTATCATCCTTTGCAGACGACACAAAAATCAGTATGAAAATTACCTCGGCTGAAGACATTGAAAAACTTCAAGCTGATATTAATAAAGTTTTCGACTGGGCATCAGAAAATAATATGATGTTTAACAGTGACAAATTCAGGTACTCAGGTACGGTAAAAATGAGGACCTTAAACATAATACAGGGTACAAAACACAATCAAATGTGCCCATAGTAGGAAAACAACATGTAAAGGATTTGGGAATAATGATGTCTGACGACCTAACGTTTAGGGAGCATAACCAAGCAAATATTGCGACAGCCAGAAAAATGATAGGATGGATTACGAGAACTTTCAAATCCAGGGATCCCATCACAATGCTTGTACTCTTCAAGTCACTTGTGCTGTCCCGTCTTGAGTACTGTTCAGTACTCACTTCCCCCTTCAGAGCAGGAGAGATTGCTGAAATAGAGGGAATACAGAGAACATATACAGCACGTATAGACGCGATAAAGCACCTAAATTATTGGGATCGTCTCAAAGCTCTCCAAATGTACTCACTAGAAAGAAGACGAGAGAGATATCAAATAATATACACCTGGAAGATACTGGAGGGCCAGGTCCCAAATCTACACAGTAAAATAACAACGTACTGGAGTGAACGATATGGAAGAAAATGCAGAATAGAACCAGTGAAGAGCAGGGGTGCCATAGGCACAATCAGAGAACACTGTATAAACATCAGAGGTCCGCGGTTGTTCAACACCCTCCCAGCAAGCATAAGAAATATTGCCGGAACAACCGTGGACATCTTCAAGAGGAAACTAGATTTATTCCTCCAAGGAGTTCCGGATCAGCCGGGCTGTGGTGGGTATGTGGGCCTGCGGGCCGCTCCAAGCAACAGCCTAGTGGACCAAACTCTCACAAGTCGAGCCTGGCCTCGGGCCGGACTTGGGGAGTAGAAGAACTCCCAGAACCCCATCAACCAGGTATCAACCAGGTATTAAGTCAAAGTAATTAATCTCGATCCTTGTTGATCGACTCACACGAAGGCTACATTGTTCCATTAACGTAACGTCGTTATTTATGTCCGGAAGTACCGGCACTTGATTGACTCGAGTGAAGAGTAACGTCATTTTAGAATAACGTAAACGTGGTGCCTAATTACTGTTATTAGCCACCTGAATTGGTCTGAGTATGGAAGGCTCAGACGGAATTCATACCTTAATGTAAATTGCTGAGCCAGTGTGAAAGGTTGCGTATTTAACTGTTTAATTATTGATCTTGAGGATAGTAATTAATTACTCTAAAGGTAATCACGAGTGATTACCGTTCTCTTAGCACTTTGGACATTGTAAATCAGAGTTTACCATCGCTGAGTGATTAGTAACTGATTAACGTAATCAACGTAACTAGTAAAGAGATTAATCAGCTGTCTTGTAGTACAGGGATTAATGGGATTTTCTCACTGAATGCTCGACGGGTAGAGTGTTGTGTAATTTCCGCGTTACTAGTGACAGTTGTAAGAGAAGGTTATTGAATTAACGTAAATGTTATTGTTATTAACGTAAATCAATGGTGTTGATTGTTGATCGTCCGTGCGACGAAGTGTTAACGTAAAGATTAAATTGAGGAAGGGTGCTGGAGTTGCCAGTGAACCCATTAGTTATTGATGTCATTGAAAGACTACTGATTTGATTGCATTGCAACCGCTATTGCAGGTGTAGACTGCACCGAGGCGTAGAACAGTTAGGAGGTTACTGGAGACGTGTTTCAGAACTCACAGTGTCATCTGTTGTAATTGTGATTATAGATCTGTTAGTTCTTGTTTCTTGTTGATTCCTCTGTGGGCACGCTTATGTTCGAGTTAGTTCATTATGCAGTCCGAGGGGCTGGTGTCTAGCTGTCATTGATAGTGTCACAGGAAGGATTTAGAGTAACGTCATTGACATTCTTTTGTTTCTTGTAGTAGTTAGTACTTTATTGAATAAACTAAGTTGTTATGCTAACACTGTCTGTTCGTTACACCCCCACACATTATTATTGTTATGCAAATGTTCTTCACACTCGACTATTGGAGACTTATTTCTGAGCTTTGGATCAAATATACGGCACTACACAACAATAAATTATTGTTGTGAGAGCCCAGGACCTACTCGTTAGATTCGCTTCGGCGATTAGCGAAGGTCGACGACCCAAGTGGAGGGGATTTCAATTTCATTGGGGTCTCGGCGTTTGCTCGCGCCTAGTCAATTGTTCGTACAGGGTCCCAAAGTGAGGAATGAGCTGCTTACTACACTGGTGTGTTAGCTAAGCAAGTCCTTCCTCAGGCGACTTAGTTGAATATCACGACAGGAATAAAGGTTAAAGAATAAGAAAATTCTTAGAAATTTTCCGAGCTCAATTCCTTATACCAATTGCATTTATTCCAATGTACTGACGTAAGTCAGCACACAGCAAAAAACTCGCACATAAGCCTACCCCAAGTGGGTGGCTTCTCAACAGTCTGAGACATTAATTACTTTACTGTGAGTGCTAATTACCCTAATTAACCTCGAGCAATTAATTATCTATCACCAGGACCGATAATTAATCATACATAAATACGTCTCACTCCGCACTGCCTAAGCAGGTCTCATCAAACACTGTGAATTCACGGAAGAGGAGTTAATTACTAATTAACAATGAGTGCAACTTAATCCACTGTCACCAGACAGAATATGATTAATATAACGTATTATGCTAACCCCATGACCTCGCTTTACCGAGTCATCTGAGTCCTCAAGACTCCAGACGTTAATCACTCCACTAATTATCATGAGCCACTAATTGCCCTAACCCCGAAAGGCAATTAGTTTTGAGCAACTGACGTTAACACTATCACTGACAGACTCTGACAGATCCTCTCCCACTACGTGAATTCATGATGAGAATGCTAATTACATAATTAGCTAGAGTGGTCAATTAATTGTCACACAGACAATTAATTGCACCGGAAACGTATTCCCACAAGCTCAAGTTCAACACTGTTCTCCCATAACAGCCCTCACTCATTCAACAACTACAAATGTGCACCCCCTTATCCAGTTAATCACCCCTAATTAACTCACTGAATCCTCAAGTTCTCAACACAACTTAAAGAAACAAAGTAACCCTAAGGTTACATAGGTCACACATATAATGGCATGCAAAACAACATAAAATAGCACTGCCCACATACAGTTGCGACTACTGCAACTCGTTAATTACTATGCCCACACAGTAATAACACACGGTTTTGCAACAACTCAAGGTATACCAATATTACTGCCCCTCTAATCTTGCAAACGTTGCAAAAGATCGCCCGATCCCGGTGGCTTCAGCAAGACAATTTACGTTAATATAAGACACCGTCGCTCTACGCGGACAGCTGGCACTAATTCTCCCATAATTAGGCAAATTAACTAATTGCTCGCTCTCATTAAGTGACTGAGAATTTCCCTGAATACTCAAAGGGTCCCTTTAAATCCTCAACACAGTTCCTAGGACAGCAATAACGTATACCTGATACCACTGCACAAACCTGCACATAATGATACCGTCAGCATGCCCCCCATGCTAATGACATCATTAGGCAATCAGTCAGCGATCACATCTACTGACTCACCACACAACATAATACATGCAACATGCAAATGAAACATATGGAAATGGCCTCCATAAACAATGCAAATTAATCACCAGGACAATACACAGACCTCAGGATGTCCACTAATAACCCTGCCCCACGGGCCTGCTTAATTAACTCTACCCTGGCCTAATTACTCAATGAGGTACCATGGCACTAACCATGGCTGAACGATTATACAGAATCGACAGACTGGATCATTTATATGATGATTTTCTACACTGACTGGTCCCATACTCTAGTCAGTCTACACACATTATCTCTACAGATATACAATTATATCACTACATGATTTACTGTGACAATTTCCCTCTCCAGGTACTGCCCCACAGTCACCTGGGCGTGCCACAGACAGGTGTCTCAGCTGCTTCCCTAGCCTGGCCGGGCTAGGGGAGCACACAACTTTTCTACTATGATTTCCACTAATACTGAGACACTGTTATACACTGTTAAAGTACTCACGTTGCTTTCCACACATTTCCTTATTTCCCAGGTCCTTACCACCTGGCTGTCAACACTTAGCTCGCTCCTCGTGCGTCGACAAGATGTGGCCCTAGGCTGTCCTGGGAAAGTGGCCAAGGTGGTGGCCAAAGGTGGTGGCCTAACATGTGGCCACCGCATGGCCTTCAGGAGGGTAGCCACGGGTGGCGCGTGACATCACAGCACCCCACCCCACCCGGGCTGCTCGCGCGCGGGGTGGGGTGGGTGGGCTGGAGGTGGCCACGTGGCGGCCAGAGGGCGGCCTGACTGGCCGCGGGGCATACACACATGTGAATGGGGAATTACCACTACCCCCCAACAAACTCGAGCATGACTCGCTCTTACACTGGGGTGACAAGGGTGACACTGGCCGGCGTCACCTACCACATGGACGACGTCGGGCGGAATTCAAAGTCCAACAGGGGCCTGTAATATCACCATCTTCACACTAGGAGGCCCTGCCCATTATTCCACCCAATTGTCCATGAACATACAGGATAATCTGAGCCACCTGCTACCCCATGGGGCTCTGGTAGCTGCCCCATGGGTGATCACTGTCTCTGAGGCTGTTTCCTCTCCTGTTTTACCAGTCCCAGTTTCACGCGAATTTGGGCTTCGACACACCCAGGGTGGCTGGAGTGCCATGCAAGATGAGTAAACTGAACGACAGGAGCGATAACGGTGGTGGGGGTGGCAGGCCCGCCACCCCCACCTAGACACTGCTTACACCCTGGCTGCCCAATTCAAACTGAACTCTTGGCGGGCTAGGGAGACTCATATCCCCATATCTCCCCCCCCCCTACCTTGCTGACCAATCAGCAGGAAGCAGGCACGGCTCCGTGGTGCCGCTTCCAGTAACAATCATTGGCGCCAAAACTCGGCCTACGGGTAGGAGTGCCTAAGCCAATCACAGGCGTCCCTCGCCTGGTGGCGTGGCGTGACGTCACAGGGAGGGGCAGACCTAAACACTCACAACGTCTCCCTTGGTGGGGGGGAGGCAGCATACCCCCACTGCCCCCCCCCCTCCAATCTCAACGGTCACTGAGGCATACTACCTCTCACACCTTCACTTACAAATCTCTCTGTTTCACAGAACAGGAAAATTTCTGTAATTCTCTCTACAGAGCAATCACGGACCTCTAATTAGTTTTAACTGACAGCATTTAACATAAGCTTCCATATGACACCCAACAAGTATATGAAAATTTGAAAGCTTCAGTTTCTAGAGTCCCTAGAGCGACTAGCCTATTCTAGAAACTAGGAAAACTAGCTGAGGAGATTCTACATCTCCTCACACTAGACACTTGGACACTTTGTTGAACGCAAACAATTACAGAACATTTCCCCGCTAGGTGCTGAGACAAGCGCTTAGAAAAAAAATCAGTCTCAACGCTAATTCGCTTATATGACCAAAAATCGACTTTTGGTCTCTCAAAGCTTTAACTCGAATTACTTTAACACTTGAATTATCACTGACGACCCGTTGGACATATGGCTAGACACAAAACCGGAATTTATTCCTAAAACTGAGATTTTCACAATCGACTTTGAAAAAAAAAATCACCTCAAAATTTTTTTAACGATTTTCACTGAGTCTTTCACTGATTCCTCTTTATTGCACTGCACTTCACTTCACTAGTAAAAACAGTACAACCACTCACCTTACTAATTCTCTCCGAGAATTAATATTGCAAAATATGGAAACAAATACAGACTTCTGAATATTATATATATATATATATATATATATATATATATATATATATATATATATATATATATATATATATATATATATATTGTGACGATAATCTCTTCCCAGAGATTTAGCCTGCTCTTCCTTTCCTTCGTCACGTTCTCAACAATATTCAAGATACGTTTTAAAGTGGCTTAAACGTATATATCAAGACAGCCACACGCACCTGCAACTCCCTCCTCCCTCCACTCCTGCACACCTGGTCACGCGCCGACCACTTCAACTGCTACAGTCCCAGCCAAACTACCTGTTACTGGTCATCCTGCATTCTCATTGGCCGTTCGAGAACACACCACTTCAGTCCTAAGCCAACCACATTCCTTGCCAAGGCAATGTCAGGACCGCCCAGCAGTTCTCCAGCCAGAATATCTAGTGCTCTCATACTATGAACACCTAGTTGGCTCACCTCGTGTGATCAAATAGAGGCTTATAGCTAGTGCATATATTCCCAGCACCATCATTATTATTATTATTATTATTATTAGATATTGTTTATTGTATATTTCCCTTGTGTTCTAGATTGCCCTCCGGTTAACGTAATTTACTTTTATGTTATTTCTTGTTCATTTGTTACAGTCACATTATTCAGCCAAGAAATTGCCTTTATTTTACTTTGCTTTTTTCTAGATTCATTAAATACCATTGTTTATTATTGTGTTTTATGTCTCTTCCCTTACCTTACCACAGATTATCAGACAAGCAGTCATTCTTTATTTCTTTTTTTGTTGTTGTTGATACTTGTATGTGGCCTGGCATTGACATCTGCCAGTGGAAGACTGCAGAACACCATACTCCACTACTTTACCGTCACAATATATATATATATATATATATATATATATATATATATATATATATATATATATATTTATATTTATATATATATATAAATATAAATATATATATATAATTTATATATATATATATATATATATAAATTGCGAGAAAAGAACAACATTCCTAATTACAGGAATTACATAAACAAGGGGGGACAATTATCTAACAAGGTGTCAAGGTTCTCCCCCTTCCTACCTTATATGGTTGGGGCCCCTCCGTACCTGGTGCCACTACTCACCCCGGGGCTCCCCCAGTCTACTAAGGGCTGGCCTTATATATACCCCTAGCGAGTGGAGAGATTCAAGTCTACCTGTATCCCACCTGAACCTGCCCGTCTTGATACTGGGAAATTCTCTCTATCTCTATCTAGTCTGTTCAAAGGTCACCAGCTGGGTGTTTATACTCTTGTCCCAGCAACACGTCAGTGGTCTAATTAGTTATCTTACATCAAGGATGCAATTTCATGTGCAGTGCAGGGTGACATAAACTGTCTCACTCAAAATAGCCCTAGAGAATGGAGGCTCACGCAAACACATTGGTAAGATTAAAAGGTTTACTGAAGAAAATATATACACTTGAAGAACTGTAGAAAATATACAAGGAAATATATATAGGTGGAATTGTCCATTGGTGGCAACACTCTTCTCACTCCGTATCTAGCAACTTGGTCAGCTGACTGGGTCCACTTGTCCTTCGGCGGGCGCACACCTCGCACCTCTGGCAACACAATCAGCTGGCTGGGTCCAACTGTCAGATTGGCGGGAACACACCTCACGCCTCTGGCAACATGATCAGCTGCCTGGGTCCAACTGTCAGATTGGTGGGGATACACCTCACGCCTCTGGCAACACGATCAGCTGGCTGGGTGATTCAAAGTTCATTTCTGGCTTCTTGAAAAACAGCCACTATTCCCAGATATACTAACATCACCGCATCTACCTATTTATGTTCCACCACCAATTCATGCCTACATGAGCTCCTTGGCTAAGCCTAACACTCTGTCACATAGACAATAAATGATAACAAGAAATGTTCACGATATATATAATATCCTAGCTCGCCTATATCAGAGGGGTAAAGGGAGGGATAACTATCTACCTTACTTCATTCCATTACGAAGATGACTCGTCCTCTGGCAAGCGATGATGAGGTTCCTGGTCCTGGCTTCTGGTCTTCCGATGATCAGTTCCCACACACACACACAAGTTCCTCAGTCGTCCTTGTAGTAGCGTGTCCTCGCTGTCTTCACACCCGGCAGGTACAGTCCTCCTCCTCCTCTTCCTCGGGGTACCGGAGTCAGGTACCTGCGCCGTCGTCCTCCTCCTCCTCTCACTGGCACTGTAGATGCAATCTGCAGTCCAGTACAGCTTCCCCTTCCCTCATTTCCAGTAGATTCGACCCAGCTGTCGCTACTTGCTTGATATGTAGAACGTGGTCCGTCGGGCGTCCCAGACGTCTCCAGCCCAACGTTCATCCCTGCTACAGACTCTTGATAATTGAGCTCTTGACTCTCTAGCCCGGCCAATCCTTGCTTCTTGGCATTCCACGGGATGTCTGCAGTATTAAAGCGATGCTTAAATCCACTGGTAGGGGTTTTCTGGCCTCTAGATCTGGAGGTCACTGGAACGCGTCCTCTCTCTGTGACGGTCCATGACGTACTCTGTCCGCCCAGGCGCCAGCCGCCCCCGGGAGTCCTCCGCCTCGTGACGTCACACTGCCCGAGGGCTCTCATCATTGGTCACTTCCGGCACGTGACCTTACCTAGCCAATCAGGTGCCGGGAGGCGTCGTGACGCTTTGGCGGGAAACAGAATGGCTCGGCGCCATCTTGTGCCTCAAAAGGGCATAAGCCCCTTGCATAATCAAACTTAAATGACAATTTTACAGCCAACCTGATAACGCTCCACACTCCCACACATATGAAAATGTTCCCTGGATATCAGAGAATGCTCAGGTTAAGAAGATATGACTCTTTAAGCTGTGTTAGGAGAAATAAAGGGGTGGGACACCATCACAAGGGTATTACTTAAATAGAAGGGGAACTCAATATACAGGGGGACACTTATGTTTACTTAAGATAAACTAGATTAGTGGGCCCATAAATTCAAAAATGAAAATGGTTCGATTTCAATCAAACTTTTTTGACGAGCTGTATATGAAAAGGATTTCATCTGGTCCAAATCTCAGCATCGTAGCATAAATAGGAAGGGAGAAAAAAATATTGAAGTAGGTGTCAAAAATTTTCCAAAATGGTCAAAAACGATTATCAAAGACAAGTGTCAACTGAAATCATATCTGTTACTCTCAGCTATCACAATAGCATATATTAAAAAATATATATAATTAGTTTCACTAAAAAAATTAAGTTATATAAAAATAAATTTTTCTTTTTCTTTTTTCAATTTTATTTTTCTTATTTATTTATCAGACGATTTACATGAAAATTATACACCTGACAGCACGTAAGTCTATTTGTAAGGGTGCCAAGGGGGCCAGGAAATTGGTTGATGTCAACCTCAGCCACATATGGCAGCACCTTAGACTTTATTTTTTACATATTATTTTCAAGTTACATAAACGTTCAAATTTCTCTTTCATTTTTTATTAAATTAACATGAAACTTACACTTTATATGTAGAGTGTATGTCTCTAAAATCTGATGCCAGCTTTGTTTCCTAAGTTCATCTATTGATTTTATAATAGCAATAAACATGATATATTTGCATAATTTTTTGGGGGAATTTTGACTATTTGTGTTAGGAAAACTAAATATGTTTTGGAAAATAACTGGCAACAGAACCTTTATTATATGCTAATGTGACAGAAAAGTTCCATAGAATGATTATATCTGAAAGGTGTGGTTGTAAATACACACTTGAAAATGTGTAAAATTCGTTCAAAAAAAATAAAAAAATTAAAAATCTCCCTTTTTGTTTAGGCTTCAGTACTAAAACTTAGAACAATTGCAGCCCTTCTCATATAAAACTAGTCAAAAAATATTGGTTGACATTGAACAACTTTTAAAAAACTATCTATTGCACCCTTAAAATCTATAACCGTCTCCTTCCCAGCCTACACTTTCGCTCTCGCCTAGTCACCTAGATTTCAACAGTACAAAATGCTGCCACAGGACAACAGTTAAACTAGAATGCGGAATGACTGACGACATCTCAAGTTCGACACATGCTTCACCCCATTTGCTAGAGAATTACTAGGTTTTCCCTCAGTTAACTGTGGTCACCTTCATAACTTTACCATAAAATCGAGCAATAGGGTCGTCCAATACACCCTCGAGGAAAAAGATAGGGTCCTATTAAATTCCCCGCCCAGACAACTCGAAAAAACAAGAACTGCTGTTGTATGTGGAATTCATGCAACACCCTTAAATCAATTGGAGGAGGTCGAGTAATATACCCTGTCCAATATCCACTTAAGGCGGCCCCTTGCCTGCCTACTCTTAGCCCCTAACTTAAATTATCAGCCCCTCACGACGCTAAAATCGTCTACTCTATGCAAATCGCACTACATAGGATTACCGTCGACTCTATTTCGTGGTCCCTGGCTGAACTCTCTCACTACACACCATGACCGAACGGACAGACGCGTGAGGCTTCAATAGTTGTCAAGAAATTATTGAAACACCGCTGCTACCATTGTAATAACTCAACCTACTCTGCCCTTACTTCACTCACTACCCCAGCTTAACACTGCTTGCAGATAGATCACTGTGACCCTCAATGAACTTCCTATTGATATTAAGACTGAAATATTAAATGAGGGAGGGAACAACAAATGAAGTGCTTATTAATTTAAAAAAAGGAATAAAAACTTATTAAATACTGCCACCATCTTCCCGCTAACATACCTGAATGTGTCTAGATTACTAATCTCCCAGGAAGGACAGAACTCAATAATCATGAACTCAAGGGCAATAGAATCTTGGTAAATATAATTGCTTGCGCAGTAAACCATATAACCTTTACTTTACTTATTGAGAAACAAGGGACTTCAAATTCAGCACATGAATACCACATATAAAGGAATAACACAGATTTAATAACCAAAAGGGGGAATTAACTAAATACCACTAGATCAAAATATTCTTTATTGAAACAGACACATAAATTTAAATCAAATTGAATTGTATCCTACACTAATAAAACATCCTACAGGCAATGGCCTGAAATACTGATTATACATGAAATACTCAAGTGACACAATAACTTAATACTGCAAACTGCCAAAGATGTTGAAAGGCTTGCCCTCTAGGTCAGATGACCTAACTAATACATATTTCACATATATGCTATTACTAATAACTTATATTTATATTGTAGAAATTTGTAGTGAATTAACTACAAGCATTATAGAATATCCCCCCAAATTTTGTGGAGGGATTTGGCTCTATAATTTTAATTATTATTCTACAGTTCATTACTCTAATATTTTTATGATTAATCACATTACATTATCCAGCATCTCAGAGCATCCTGTATTATTTATTATTGGAGTTCCATAGATACTGGTTCTCTAATTTATTCAATTTATATAATTAATTTATTTCACCCATAAAGGGAGTGGTCCTTCGAAAATTTAATCATTATTATTATTATAAGTATTCTGGAGCCAGATTTCCCCACATACTTTTTGGTCAAATTTGGACCAGATGAATCATAAGTAATATTAAAATCTATACCAGTATAATCAGTAAAATTAGTAGAATAAAGCTAGAAGTTAGGCTATCTACATTTCATTACTCATTTATCATCCCTGATAACATTATATTGTTTAATAAGGAAGTATTATCAGGTGCTAGGATATAATCATAGGATTTAGGGCAGCATATCTGCCGCTCGCATAGAAACTACGGTAGCATATCTGCCACTCACATAGAATTTAGGGCAGCATATCTGCCACTGGCATAGAATTTACGGCAGCATATCTGCCACTCACATAGAATTTACAGCAGCATATCTGCCACTCGCATAGGATTTACGGTAGCATATCTGCCACACATTGAATTATGGCAGTAGAATACCTGCCACACATATATAATCAATTGTAGTGATAGGATACTTGTGACACATATAATCACTTGTATATACTCTATATAAATCAAAAATGCTAAAAAAAAAACATAGCACTATCATGAATTTTCACCATTAGCATTATTGTATTTTATGCCAACTCATAGAAGTTGCATTTTGACTGAAATTGTACTAAAATGTGTACAGCTCTAGCCTAATTCATTATTCTTAGCCAACCTAGTTCGGTAGGATTACTAGTAGACTAGCATTGTACCAGGCAATACAACCTAGTCAACATTTATTATTGTGCAAACCAAAATCAGAGTAGGACTTATCATTATTTTACACGAATTGTGTTTACCATATCTTATTATAATTTAATGTGTACATTTTGATTGCTACTGACGTGTCACTACCCATCCAACGCTAATTATGATGAGTTAAACCTTGGAAAATCCTGTAGAGACACCAAAGTACTACTCAAATATTTGCTATTTACAATTAGGTAGGTAAGTTAACCAACGTGAGGTAGAATAACATAGCATAATTAAGGAATTGGATATTAGGCTATCAATAACCATACTGGTTCCACGTATATATGAATCAGTACCCCAGTTATTTTCATAACCAAATAATGGCACCAACTAAGCCAAAATCCACAGACTGTGCACCAGAAGAAATGTCCAGCAACTGTTTACTATATCTTAGATCATACACGAGCCACAAAGGCCATGTATCTCGACAGCTTAATAAGTGTGATCAGCTGGTACAATCAGGTGCCACAGCCAAAGTACTAGAAAACCACATAGAAGTGGTCAAGCAAAAGTTGCAGAGAACAAACGAGGCTGCAGATAACTGCAGTTATTGGACTACACCAGTCTCCGTGGTGTAGTGATAAGACACTCGCCTGGCGTTCCGCGAGCGCTTTGTCATAGGTTTGTGTCCTGGCCGGGGAGGATTTACTGGGCGCAAATCCTTAACTGTAGCCTCTGTTTAACTCAACAGTAAAATGGGTACTTGGTTGTAAAAACGATTCTTTGTGGGGGGTCGTATTCCAGGGAACATGGGATTAAGGACTTGCCCGAAACGCTATGCGTACTATTTGGCTGTTCAAGAATGTAACAACTCTTGTATATATCTCAAAAAAAAATCTCAGGGTCCTCACACAACAGAATGCTGAGCCGAATCAGCTAGATACCTTCCATGCTGAGGCAGAAAATTTTGAGGAGGGTGTAAATAAACGTCTGGATGATCTGGAAAATTATAAGGCTGAGCCTCGATACGAAGTAGATCCTTACACTGGATCAACAATAGAGGTTCAAACTTCATCTAATACGGCTTCACCCAACCCTACATCAACAGAAACTAAACAGTTTTCTGAACATTTATCCACCTGTTTTATGGATGCAGAAAACTCAGTACATGAGGCTCCAGAACCATTATGCCTCCAAAGTGAACCTAAGGGTGAAACTGAACTAGAGCTGAAGCTGAAACAAAGGCTGAAGCTGAATCAGTAACTTTGAACCAGAATAGGGATGGTCCTAAGGATAAAGAAAGGACTGTCAAAAATCTCGTATGCCAGTTATTGCACTTATCTCATCAAGGGAATACCATCCTGACTATGCAGGATGGTATTATCCTGTCATAGTCAGATCACTATCCTGTCATAGATCACTATCATAGAAGGTTTGCATTTAGTCATTAAGAAGAGACAAGCAAACCAGGCGTTTGTAGCCTACACCAAATCTACAGAAAATGTACCCACATCAGATTCCTTAACTGAACCTCCTAAAGTGACCGTCTTTAGGTAATACGGGTACTAGTAATTCATCTAGCATTAAAAGGTCGAACACTGATTTATCAGTGAGACCTAAGAATACAACAAGTACTCCTAAGAAACAAACCAGCAAGCATATGCAAGCAGCAAAGCCTTCACACCCTGTAGTTGCAGTTTCACCTAAACCGGTGACCCTTAAACAGACTGTAGGCCGAGGGTTATGTTTGTTTTCCAATCAAGATAATTCCTCGTATAAATGTACAAGTTATCCTAATAGAGACACCTGAGTCAGACGACTCAAACAGTTACATAGATGTACCAGGTGTCTCAAACCGCAGAATGGAACCAGCTGTGAGACCGCATTGAACACATGCAATAGGTGTCAAAGGGGCCAGCATCATGCTGCACTGTGCAAGTATATTAAATCAAAGTATTCAAACCCCAGGCAGGAAAATAAAAAATCCCCCCAAGTACAGTGCTGCAAAATGCGAGCAAATAACAGCATGGATGCTCATCCACTCAGCGCTTCCAAACCTGTAGTCCATACATCACCCAAAGCTGTGACTCCTGCATCTACTACAGGAAGGAGATGCAGTCTATTCTGTCAAGAGAATCATACCATTTATCAGTGTTAAGCCTTTCCTGATCGCGTTTCTAGGATAAAGCGCCTCAAGGAACTGCAGAAGTGCACTAGGTGTTTGATACAACATGATCCTAATGCCTGCACCACCCCATTATGCATATGCAACAGGTGGCATCAGGATCAACATCTTTCCTCATTGTGTGGAGTTGATAGGCCCAAATTCCCTAAACTCCAGGTGGAACAGGACACTTCCACCACTGTGCAGTGTTGTAAGGTACGACAAAATGTTAAGGTGCTTAATACCAAGTCTCATAATAATGTCACATTACCTACTGCACAGCTACAATTGAATAACAAGAATTCCAGAATCATTACAAGAGGTCTATTCGACCAGGGATCACAGAGAACGTTCATCACTCAGCAAGCAGCTAACAAGTTGAAACTTAAACCCCTTGTGTAACGTGACATTGAACATAGCAGGATTCCTAACAGATATTGGACCTCAAGAATATAAAGTAGTACAACCACTAGTACGCCTAGGCGGTTATGTCCAACCTGTCCAGGTCATAGTAGTTGATCGCATCCCTTTTGATCTAAATGTTAAAAGTCTAGGAGACAGCCAGATTTTTACAGAAAAATAGAATCCAACTGGCTGTCACCAAGATAACGTTTGACCGCCTCACTGATGTAGGTCTATTAGTAGGGGCAGACTATTATTATCAGTTCATTACTGGAACCAGAAGACAACAGGGTATGAATTTGTTAAGGTCAGCAGGAGGCTACTTACTTACAGGTAGAGTTTTAAACCTGAAGAAGCCTATGCCAGCTGACAATCAATATTAATCAGAAAAGATTGAGTTTGGTACAATTAATATTAGCCGAGAAAGTTTCTATGAGTCTCAGATGATAAATCAGTGACCAATTGCCTAAACCAGTTCACGTCACAGCGACAAAGGTCATTGACCTCCACTGTAGACCCAGAATTATTCTCGACCGTAATAATTGACCAGACTCAGTCCTCATCGTATCTCATCGCATTTAACCTTAGGGAACACTTACCTTAGGGTAAGTGTTCCAGAGAAGACTGCATTTATACCAAGTCGTCTGGACTAGGATTTAGTAATCCACTTAAAGTGATTCACCTGCAGGGTTGTATCAGTTTTGTTTGAGCTCCTTCCTCTTTCTCGTTTCTGCCCACAAGCAACCGTAGAGACAGTTTGAAGAAGTATCTTAGCACAAGCAAAATTTAACTTTGCAATAGGCTGTAAGTGAACCAGAAGACTATCAGTAGTGAAACAAATTGTTTCTCATGATAGAATAAACTCATACTCATCCTTTAAGTTATCATGAGCTTAATTATCTCCAGAGTTACAGTACTGTAACTTAATGAGCATAAACCGAGCAGGTCTACTGCTCTTCCATAATCTTTAGGTTGCTATATGTGTCTAGTTACACCTCCAGAGGGTTATAGCACTGTAGCCTAATATATATAATTCACATTTAACCTCTACTTAGGTAGATTAGGGAAACATTAGTTAGGGTCAACTGAGTACAAGTTGAATCTGTGCTCACTAAAGCATACCACTACTGCATTTATAGACTGTTACCCATATACTCAGTTCTCAACTTAATTTAGAATTTAGCTAGGTCAGGAACTTAGTTATTATTATACCATAGCCTAAAATACTTGCCCAGCTAAGACAACACATTAGGCTAAATTTAATTTTGCATGAACACATAGAATTCCTCGTTTGACATTGAGGTGATTTGTGAGTCTAAAGTGATCAGTAAGTGTCTACTAACGCATCTAGTTACATGACACTGCGTCCCTAGACATTGACCTCACTGTAGATTCAGTATCTCGTTGATTTCAAAGTGTCATATATAATAATACACTAATCCTTACATAGATGTACCCGTAACAACAATTACACCTGTCGCACAGATCCGAGACATTCCTTATGTACATGCTAACGTACTAACCTACTAACATAAGGAATTTTCTAACTTCAGAAGAAGAACAAGTATGTCATATTCAACCCGTCCTCGCAAATTTAATAAGTCAATATTGACTTATTAATATGTGCATGGGTGACATACTTAACATAATAGTTTCCCTTGAAAATCTTCATAGAAAACACCGACCTTACCTAACCTTGTTAGTATGTTAAGACAAGCATCTTATTCCTTCGTAATTACAATTATACCTAACCTAACCTATAATAGTTAAGTAACATTGTAATTACGAAGCTATAAGCTTCTTATTTTAACATACTACAAGGTTAGGTAAGTCGTGTTTTTCTATGATATTTTCCAAGGGAAACTATTATTTTAAGTATGTCACCTATGCACCAACTATAAGTCAATATTGACTTATTAAATTTGCGAGGACGGGTTGCAGTAGTTAACAATGAACCGCGACCCGTAATTACCNCTCCTTAGTGTTCCCAATAACGTTTGATAGCTGTAGGCTACATGTGGTCATCAGTAATTATATACTATATATATCGTAGTGTCACGGTGCCAGTGTTATTGTTGTTATTTACTGTGTGGTTTATTGCAATTTTGGACCTATGTTCTAGGGTTATTGAGAGCACGCTGGGGTCATTTGCAACAGTAAGTAAGTAAGTAAGTGTTGAGCAGTATTCTAATGTTGGAAATTAGAGTACTTGCAGTGTGTGTTGTTGCAAAGGGGTTGTCATTGTTAGTGATTGTTGCTAGAGTTGAGCAATCACCGTGGGTAACTGCAGTTCAGTAAAGTCATTGTGGGGGCAGTGTTCTAGAGGGTTCATGTCCTGTATGTTATTTTACTAGGTTCTGCAGTATTGTCATTGCAACCGGATTGTAACGTAAATCACTGTGATTTGTTAGTGTGATTTGACATTGTCGTGGGTGAACTCGGCTGTAGACGAGTACTTGGATATACATATATTCTCCTGTTTATCTGGTAGGACATCGAAGTCCAGTATTCAGTGAGGTGATTGCGAGGCAATTAATATAACGTAACCGAGGGAACGCCCATTGCTTAACAGAATTTGTTCTTTGACAATATGAGTAACGTAGAATACGCTTGGGTTAATTTACTTTCCTGCAAGCAGCTACGGTAGTCTCAAGAGCCTAGCCACCAGCCAGATAAGAATTAGAGTATTGTCTGTCGTCATTAACGGTCAGTGGGCCGGGTAATTGACGTGTTTCAGGAAGTCAAAGTAATTAATCTCGATCCTTGTTGATCGACTCACACGAAGGCTACATTGTTCCATTAACGTAACGTCGTTATTTATGTCCGGAAGTACCGGCACTTGATTGACTCGTGGGAAGAGTAACGTCATTT
>WNGS01007934.1:95906-119371 GCA_020271785.1 Procambarus virginalis
CTTTGTCCTACCACCAGATTCCCCATAGCAGTTCCAGTAAAGAACATTATGGCTGCTACTGTGGTGAAACACCTATTGAAGATCTTCACCCAGTATGGATTTCCAAGAGAGGTTCAAAGTGACTGTGGCACCAACTTCACCAGTGATCTCTTCAAGAAGACACTGGAAGAGTTCAACATCACACAGGTATTGTCCAGCCCCTATCATCCTGCTTCACAGGGTTCTCTTGAACGTAGTCATCAGACTTATTAAAGCACTCCTAAAGAAATTTTGCAATGAGACCTCGAAGGATTGGGATAAACAACTTGACCTCATTATGTGCATTTTCAGAAGTCTCCCCAATGAGTCTCTAGGAGTATCTCCTTATGAGATGCTCTACGGACGTAAGTGCCGTACTCCTCTCAAAGCTTTTAAACACTCTCTACGTAATGCCACCTTCAGTGACCCTCAGAATGTGCCCCAGTTTCTTCAAAACTTACAACATATTCTAGAGAGAGTACGTAAATTTGCTAATGACAATCTATTGAAAGCTCAGGAGAGGATGAAGACTCATTATGACCAAAGCAGCAAAATAAGGAAATTTAAACCAGGAGACTTCGTGTTGGCATATTTTCCTATCCCAGGTTCTCCATTGCAAAACAGGTTTTCAGGACCCTACCGCATCAAGGAGTGCAGAAACAACTACAACTACGTTCTTGAGACTCCAGATAGGCGGCGGAAGACCCAGTTGTGCCATGTCAACCTCCTGAAGCAGTATAACGGTACTCCCCCCACTGTGCTGGCATCTTTCTCCACCTTTAAAGGTCCATACCTCCACAGTGAGACCTTCCCTGCTTCTCCTCCCAAAGCACTAACACTGAGTCAGTGCTTTCCAACTCAGAAATCCTAACTGATCTTCATACCTATTTGCAGGACAATAATAGTGCACCTCTCATCAAAATCTTCAAGGAACATCAGAAGCTGTTCAGCGATGATCCACAAGAGTGTAATGTGGTTCAGCACGACATCCAACTGCTCCCTGACACCCGGCCGATTCGTCAACCTTTCTATCGAATCAGCCCGAGGAAAAAGGAAATTATGCGTGTTGAGGTACAGTACCTCCTGGATCATGGGCTGGCCACCCCTTGTGAGTCCCCCTGGGCCTCACCCTGCATCTTTGTGCCGAAACCGCAAGGTAAAGTAAGGTTGTGTACCGATTATCGGAAATTGAATCTTGTGACTGTCAAGGATGCGTACCCCATACCTAGAATAGATGACATCCTTGACGCCATTGGTAATGCCCGGTACTTATCCAAGCTTGACTTACTCAAAGGATATTACCAAGTGTGTTTAACAGATCGAGCCAAGGAAATATCTGCCTTCACTACTCCCTTTGGACTTTAGAGATACGAACGCCTTCCCTTTGGACTAAGTAATGCCCCGGCCACCTTCCAGCGAGCTATCAACCGCGTCATCCATGGCTTAGATAACACCTACGCCTACGTGGATGATATTGTTGTAGCAACCAACACCTGGGACGGACATCTGCTCCAGCTGCAACGATTGTTCGCAAAGCTCCTGACAGCCGGCCTCACCATCAACTTGGGCAAGTCCACCTTTGCTAAAGGTAAAGTGCGTTATCTTGGTCATGTGATAGGGAGTGGCAGCCTAGCTCCGTTAAACATACACACTCAAGCCATCCAGCATTACCCACAGCCTACCACCAGGAAGCAGCTCCTGCGCTTCCTTGGTCTTGCTTCCTACTACCGTAGGTTTGTGAAGAATTTTAGTACGGTAGCGACACCATTGATCACTTTAACCAGCCCTAAGCAACGGTATCATTGGACCATTCAGCAAACCGTTGCTTATGAACAACTTAAATCACTGCTCTGTTCTAATCCTATTCTCGCCTCGCCAGATATCACAAAGCCTTTCATCCTCCATGTCGACGCCAGTGGTACCGGCATCGGGGGTGTCCTGATACAACAACGAGGCGAGGAGGTTCTACCTGTTAGCTACTACAGCTACAAGTTAAAACCACACCAGAAGAATTACAGCACTATCGAAAAGGAGCTACTCTCCATCGTCCTGAATTTACAACACTTTGCACCATACCTACAAGGTGCTCGGTCTACCACCATCTGCTCGGACCATAATCCCCTACGCTTCTTGCAGCAAGCCCAATTCAACAATCAACGACTTCTACGATGGGCTTTATATCTGCAAAATTTCAACCTAGAGATCTTCTACATCAAGGGTACTGATAACATCATAGCAGACGCCCTCTCCAGAGTCTATGAGGTAGAGGCAGCTCCACCTACCACTCTACCATCAGAAGTAACTTGACCCAGTAAGAGCAGGCTTCGGGGGAGAGTTGTGACGATAATCTCTTTCAAGAGAGATTGAGCCTACTCTTCACTACATAAAGTTACTTACACATCTACTAGAATAAGATGCTACATTAAAGATACGTCTACCAGTAGCGCAAAACGTTTTGACCAGGAGGCAAAACGTACCCTAAACCCCTCTACTCCACTCCACGCCGGCTCGCCACCCATCGTCAACCAGCAAACGACCCTTCCCAGCCTGCCTGCTCCTGATTGGTGACCAGCCGCCTGCACCTGCACCTCAGCGCCATCTACCTGAGTCGATGTCTGGGCCTGATTCAGCCATCATAGTCAGAATATTCTTGTGCTCTTAGCTGTGAACAACTAATTGATACACATCCTGTTTATCGGTGGAGGTTCTAAGATAGCGCTCATATTCTCAGCACCTATATTTTGTCATTTTGCCTTTATATTATTGTAGAGTAACTTCACCACTATTATTCATTTATGTTATATGGTTTGGACTTGTATATTTGCACCGTACATAGACAAGGGATTGTCTTTATTTTTGCTTTGTTTTCTATATTAATTAAAGTTTTTGTTCATACTTTGTGTTTTGCGTGTCTTTCCTTACTTTTACCACAGGCAACAGCCAAGCAGTCTCTTTTTTTCGTAAATGTGACAGGCATTGACACCAGCCATTAGGAAGACTGCCGAACATTCACACTCCTACATTTTCCCGTCACACTACATTTAACTGTTAGAGCTGTTAACATCTATTACCGACATTCAGTCTTTGTATAACATACCCCCATTCTCAATACCATTTCGCTCTACTAGCGCTTTTTCCGCCTAGTTATTTCCAATATCCAGATGTGTTTTTTGGGATCAATCCAACTAAACCTACCCAAGTCCAACCCAACACAACCCAACACAACACAACACAACACAACCCAACACAACCCAACACAACCCAACACAACCTATCCTAAAGTAACCCAACCAAACCTAACCCAACCCAACATGACCTAAATTTAATCAAATTTAACCCAGTTCATGTCAGTTCCTCTAAAGTTACCCCTAATTATATCAAACCAAAGACCAATTCTATTAAATATACCTACCTAAGCAAATCACAGCCTGAGTGAAGTTAACTATTAGAGAATTTAATGTCTACTTCCAACTTCCATTCCACCCTGCATTACAGCTATTTTTGGGGGAATATATTCTTAGAAGTGTGTTGTTACTGGGAGTTCTCACAACTCAACCACCAGAAACCTAAGCTTAAATACATATATATATATATACTTAGGAAAGGTGTTGATTTTAGATATAAACTTAAGTGTCCGTACCTAACTTGCCTGGATCTTTGTTGAATATTGCAACTTCATTGTTAAAAAATGTTTGATTTCGAATCTAAACCTAACTGACCTGTACCTAACCTGCAAGAAACTACATTCAATATTGTAGCTATATTCTTAGGAAAGTATTTGTTTTCCACAACTCAATCACCCTTAATCTAAACTGCCTTGACCAAGTGCAAATATAACATAATCTTAAAGTGTTGTTTTTTGCATCAACCCAAACACCATGGGCCTTAACTCTGGTACCAGGATCTTGGTTCTATATTTCATCTTATTCTTAGCCATGTTTTCATTTTTTTTCATCAATACAACCAGCCTATCCCATTCTAACCTCTATTACCTGGGTTAATGGAAATGTGTTATTAATGGACATTTTCTCTACATCAGTTCAATTTAACCAACCTTAACCTAACCTCATATACCTGGATCTGATCTCCTTTTCACTATATCTTTACCATTATCATAACCCAAAGTTCTTAAACCTAACCAATATCTAAAGGGTTTGTACCCCCCCCCCCACTTCTCTAACCTCTATGTAAATAAATATGAAAATACTTTCCTTCCTTAATATATAGTGAAATTTTGAGGTAAGCACGGGGGTGGGGGTTACAAACCCCTCTTAGATAGGGGTGAGGTTTAAGAAAATTGGGTTATGATAATGGTAAAGATATAATGAACCATATCCCTTTCTGAACAATATGATGTAAAATGGAGATCAGATCCAGTTATACGAGGTTAGGTTACGGTTGGTTAAGTTGAGTTGATGTAGAGAAAATGCCCATTAATAACACATTTTCATTAACCCAGGTAATAGAGGTTAGGATGGAATGGGCTAGTTGTATTAATGAAAAAAAAATTAAAACATGGCTAAGAATAAGATGCAATCTTGAACCAACGTAGAGAAGACAGTAGAGATCCTGTAGAAACAGGATGTCGGTTTCAACATACAGGCTCTGGGTATGAGTCGAACGAAAGACACCAGAGCTGAGGCGTAACTCAGTATGGTGTAGAGCGTCAAGACGATGAAAGGTGGAGGGAGAGGCAGACGAGTAAGCAGGACAACCATAACCGAATTTAGACAGCACAAGAGAGGAATATAAAGAGAGGAGCGTCAAAATCAAAACAGCTTAAAAAATTGCATCATGAAATAGGAGGAGGGCTCTGCGAAGAGGCAGATCAGAGACGTCGGAAAGAGTAGAGCATAAGGTAAAGAGGTTCCAGTCAGCCTTTACAAACTGCCACCTAGAGAAGAAGAGAGGAGGGTGAAAAGTGAAGGTGACAAGAATGGGGAACTGGTCACTGTTATGGAGGTCATCAAGAACCCGCCAGGTGAAGTCCAAATAAAGAGAAGATGAGCAGAGAGAAAGATCAAGGCAGGAAAAGGTGTGAGTGCGGGAGTCCACATGAGTGGGTTCACCAGAATTCAGAAAAGACAGAGAAGAGAGGACGAATGGTTCAAGAAGGCGGCCCTGGTGTTTGTCAGGACATCACCCCAGAGGGTATGTCGACAGTTAAAATCATCCATTATGAACACAGGTTCTGGTAAGGAGTCCAACAGGTGCTTAAGATCAGGAAGAGAAAGTGGGACATTTAGGGGAGATAAATGGAACAGACTGTATACCATTTACTCACAGAGATACGGGCCACAGAACACTGAATGGGCGACTGAAAAAGTAGGGGGACGAAAAGAATATCATAACAGATCAAGAGAGCTGTAGAGTTATAGGCCCCTGCAAAAGCTTGAGGGGAAAAAGGAAGGAATAACCGCGGAAGTGACCAGGACGAGTGCCAAGCTGCAGACAAACACAAAGCAGGTAAAACTGCACGATCAGAAGTAGGAGTTCATGGAAGTTGGCATAAAAACCACGAATATTCCGTCGAAGAACATACATAGACAAAAGAGAGAGAACATTAACAGAGATAACAAGGGAGAAACAAAGGCAAAGAAGAACACAGTAGACTAAGTAAGATCAGGACCATGATCAGTGAAATCGCGGTGACAAGACATAGGCATAGTTAGCAAAGATAATGAAGGCAAGGGAGCGGGAGGACGGACCAGAGTCCGGAGCAGGAGAAGGGTTGTCAAGTGAATCAGAGGCAGGAAGGTCAGAAACAGGACAGCGCACCGGATCAAGGGCAGCATCGAAGAGAGATTCAAGGCCAAGGGGGGATGTACTCCTGAACCTCCTAATCAAGGTGGGAATGTACTCCTGAACGGAGCATCTGACACAAGCAAGAATGACGGACGATGGAAGGGACCTGCTATCAAAAGTAACCTTCACAACGCGAAGAGGCTGGCGACGACGACAACGAGGGGGTCGAGTGAACGAATCTATCTGGAGGATAGAATGGCCTTGGGCCTTAAGGATATATTTAATATCCAGTCGCAACATGGTGCGGGAGAAGAACTGTGCCAATGGCATTTAAATACCTGGCATTTAAGCAGGTATTTTTGGAGATCCGAACAGGGGTCTCTCCAATGCAGGACAACGAAGCCAAACGGTCAGCCGCCTCCTGAGAAGGGGCTGCAACGACATGCGCACCAGTACCGGAGGGGTTAAAGGTGATAAACGTATCCACCAAATCAATGAGGTGTTTATGGAGGAGTAAATTATCATTTAAATACCTGGCATGAGGTGTTTATGGAGGAGTAAATTATCAGGACGAGTAGGGTCAACATGACTAAGATCAAAATACTCGTCCACATAGCAGGACCAAACAAAGCCTGGAAAGTATTAGATGGGAATCTTGAGCTTTGATGTCCAAAAGGATTGGAAAGGAGGTGGGAGGTTGAGGGATGGGGAGATGAAATTCAGGAAGAGGATGCGGGTGTAGAGAGAGAGAGGGGGTTTGAAAGTTCGGTGGCCTGTCCACCATGGGTTGACATATGTATGTGTCGTTTGTTTGTGTATGTGTTATGTTGGGCTGTCAGTACATAGGCTAGTGTTTGTGACCTAGCTGGTGTCTGGAAGCCCTAGAGCCGATGGAGTTGGCCGAAGAAGATTAATCTTAGCAACATCAGGGTAGTTACACTTCTGGTAGCACAACAAAGGGTTTTTTGTTTATATATTTTTTTAGCAGTTTTATATTTTTTTATTTATTATTTTTTTATTTATTTATTTTTTATTTATTTTATTTATTTACTTATTTTCTTATTTATTCATCATTAGGTGTAGATCGGGTCTGGGAAGGGCAACTCATCTGGGTCGTCTGGCAGGCCACTTAGTATTTGAGGTCATGGGAAGGCCTGATCATAGATGTGTCTGATAGATGGGAAGGAATCATGCGAGTGTGGAGGTACCGGCGCCGAGCACCCCTGGTGAGAAAGTGAGTAAAAGGAGCAGCTGTGACAATGAGAGACGGAGCCACGCCAGGTGATGAGGTCGTTGTTACGTACCTCTATAGCTACGTAATTAAATACATTTAATTTGTACTTCTACATTAATGTGTACTTCTATATATGCCTTGTTTTATCTGATTATATGTACATCTAAATATTCTTTACTTGAATGTAAGATATGTGTTGCCTGATTTATATGTTGAATTAGGCCTAACTTTTCCACCCGTGGGAACGATATTATTCTCTTTGTTGGTTCACGGTTGATTTCGTGGGAAAGTGGTTTATTTTATGACCATCAGTAGGAATCACTGATGGAAATTCTGTAATTGTTTGAACATTGGGGGGCAACATTCCGTGAGAGACTTCTAGTTCCTGGTGGCAGGGGAGCGTTGCCAATATTTCCCTTTGTTATTTTATTTTAATTACTGCATGTATTATTAATTACATCATTTTTGTTATGCATGTTATTCTGACCATTTACGAAGTTACTTTAAGATTACTCTTGTCACATTATTTTGCTCCATGTAAGTTTAATTAAATAATGCTAGTTTGGCAATTTTCCGCGGGGCAGAAGCAATGTTTTTGACTCCCGCAGTTTAAGTAGTCAGTAACTCGCACGGGACAGAAGAGATAACAACTTGGAGATAAGTCTGTTAATATTTGTTTTGCCATACATTTACATTTATATTATAGGAGAGACAATACTTTAAATTGTTTTTATAAGTGATCTTGTCCATCTGTGCTATTTATAATATTGTAATTATATTATTGTTAATATATGTAATATAATTTATATGTATATTTCTTCAGTCCTAAGGGGGAAATACTTTATTCTTGCTTGTGCCAATCATGTGGTTACACTGGTGACCCGCTCTATATTACAGCAATTCTAACATGTCCCTAGACAACAAGTTTCTTACTGCTGTACAGGGTTACGAGCCGTGACGAACGATCTGGTAACAGTCGTCACCACTGGAGGCTTGGGGCTCAACCTCACCACAGAGGTGGGAGGGGAGCAGAGAGAGGCAGAGAAGTAGCATGGTCTGGGCCCAATGTAGCAGGAGCTACAGAGCCCGGCCTTCCAGCACAGTCCGACTCGGGGGGCTAAGGTCGCCTACCCCACGAGTCTGAGAAGTTATAGGAGCGTCAGAAAAAGGCATGAAAACGAACAGGAAAAAATCGTCCACGAATAAGCCACCATACCCATCATGAAGCCACAATTAGAGGACAAAACACCTGACAAGACAGGGTCCCCCAGGGGTGCATTGTGGATATACGCCAAGCAATCGTCACCTTAAGAGCCGTCAGTCCGTCGAGATCAGGCTCAGCAGCGAAGGCAAAGTTCGACAATAAAAGAGTCCCCTCGCTTGACAACGTAAAGTAATAAAGTAAGTAAAGTAAATTTTATTCAGGAAAGTACATACATAGTTGATTTACAAACATAATGTTGGATTTATAGATAGAGCTAGTACATACAGTACATAAAGCCACTAGTACGCACAGCGTTTCGGACAAGGTGAGGTTTGGAGAAAACACTTAGACTAAAACTTAATAGTAATTGAGCTTAAAGTATGAATTGCATTGAAAAAAAAGAGATAAAAAAGGGTGGAAACATGGGAGAAAATAGCCAATATAGAAGTTGGTCAACAAAGAGCCTTGATTAAAAAAAGTTAGACCTGGGTTAACATTTAGGGGTAAGGTACGTTACATGGAGTTAATTATGTAGTACTTAGTTTTCATCTTAAACTGATTGAGGGAGGTATAGCCTTTGACATGATTGGAAAGGTCATTCCACATTCTGGGTTCCTTGATTTGTAGAGCATTTCTAGTTTGATTAATTTAAGTCGTACTCTTGGAATATCAAATAGGTATTTGTTACTGGTGTGGTGCCCATGGGTTCTGTTACAACCTTCAAGGAAGCTTTTAAGGTCAGGATTGACATTACAGTTCAGCGTTTTATATATATATATATATATATATATATATATATATATATATATATATAATATATATATATATACATATATGTATATATATATATATATATATAATTATATATATATATATATATATATATTCGCCATCTTTCAACAATATTAAATTAGAAGAGTACGACAGCTTGCTGAAATCAACACTAGAAAAAGCCCTCAATCTTTCCCTCAGCAACTCGCAGTGGAAACAGGCCTCCCTTCCTGTCAGACTCGGGGGCCTTGGCGTGCGCACAGCAACACAAATTGCTGTACCAGCGTTCCTGTCCTCTTCAGTGGGGTCTGACAACTTGGTGAAGGAAATCCTACCTGAGCACCTAGTTCAACAGGCAGGGGTACATGATCCCAGCTTCACAGACTGCACAACCAAATGGGTCTCTCTCGCAGGACCAGCACCCCAACCACTGCCTTCTGAAGCCCATAAGCAATCCAGCTGGGATCGCCCCATTGCCGACCAAGAAGCTGCGACTTTGCTAGAAGCTGCGACAACACCACATGACACTGCCCGACTTAGAGCAGTAGCAGCTCCCCATGCAGGTGATTTCCTATTAGCAATCCCAATGTCAGCAACCGGCACTCGTCTCACACCGCAGGCCCTTCGAATTGCCGTGGCTCTCCGTCTCGCTGCCCCAATCCACACCGAATACAGGTGTATTTGCGGCGAGGCAGAGGCCGACAGGTACGGACGGCATGGCCTTCTCTGCCAAAGGACAGGAGGATGGCATGCAAGACACGGCGAGGTCAATGACATTATTAAGAGAAGCCTTACCACAGCCGGCTGTCCAGCAGAGAGAGAGCCCCGGTACCTAATGTCCCACAACTCTAATGAGCCTGTCGGTCGCCCAGATGGAATCACGGTGAACCCCTGGAAGAATGGTAGACAGTTGGTGTGGGACTACACTTGCGTCTCAACTTTAGCCAATACCTATGTTGACTTCAGTGCTACTCAAGCAGGAGGAGCTGCCAATCACCGGGAAGCGGCCAAGTCACGTAAATACAGAGACCTTGAGCACCACTACAATTTTGTCCCCATTGCCTCAGAGACACTTGGTGCCTGGGGTAAAAGTGCTGCTAGCTTTTTGAAGGAGTTGGGGTCTAAGCTAATCGAAACAACTAGAGACCCTAGAGCTGCCAGTTTTCTTTTTCAGCGCCTCAGTGTGGCAATCCAGAGAGGAAATGCTCACTGCATCCATGGTTCCTGCCCGCCATCTGAGGAGCTGGAGGAGCTTTTCAACTTGTGACAAGCAGCCTTGTACCCTGCATGTAATCAATACTGTAACTTTTTTGTGTAATGACATTTTCAAATAAAGTTAGATAAATATACACACATACCAAAAGAATAGGGGTGGTAGGAGAAGAAAATATCAAAGTGTTCAGTGAGGATCCACAAGGTCTTCTCTGAGTACTCTTTATTTTCTTCTCCGAGGCTATGGGTCCCTACACTTGCACCAGAGGTGGTAATACTATATATATATATATATATATATATTATATATATATATATATATATATATATATATATATATATATATATATATATATATATGTTGTACCTAGTAGCCAGAAAGTCGTACTCGGCCTACTATGCAAGGCCCGATTTGCCTAATAAGCCAAGTTTTCCGAATTAATATATTTTCCCAAATTTTTTTCTTATGAAATGATAAAGCTACCCATTTCATTATTATGAGGTCAATTTTTTTTTATTCGAGTTAAAATTAACGTAGATATATGACCGAACCTAACCAACCCTACCTACCTAACCTAACCTATCTTTATAGGTTAGGTTAGGTGAGGTAGCCGAAAAAGTTAGGTTAGGTTAGGTTAGGTAGGTTAGGTAGTCGAAAAACAATTAATTCATGAAAACTTGGCTTATTAGGCAAATCGGGCCTTGCATAGTAGGCTGAGAAGTGCGTTCTGGCTACTAGGTACGACATATATATATATATATATATATATATATATATATATATATATATATATATATATATATATATATATCCTCAGCGGAGGGAGGTGGGGCAGCCACCTTCAGGGAGACCCAGAAATCCACAAGTACAGAAACCTAGAACGTTGTTACAGGTTCGTGCCGATAGGCTCAGAGACTCTGGGCGCCTGGGGTAAATGTGCACTCAAGTTTTTAAAGGAGGTTGGTGAGGAACTCATTGGGAAAACTAGAGACCCACGAGCAGCCAGTTTCCTATTCCAGCGCCTCAGTGTCGCAGTGCAGAGGGAAATGCGTGCTGTATCCTGGGTACGCACCCAACCTCCGAGGAGCTGGACGAGGTCTTCGAACGCTGATTGTTTAATTGTTATATATTTGTGTGTGTGTGTGTGTTCTCTGTAAACTGTAGCATTGCAATAAAATAAAACAAAACATACAAAAAAATAATAGGGGTGGTAGGAGAGGAAAAGAATTAAGTATTCAGTGAGAATCCACAAGATCTTCTCTGAATGCTCTTTGTTTCTTCTTCGAGGATGTGGGTCCCTACAATTGCACCAGAGGTGGTACCCCTAATATATATATATATATATATATATATATTATATATATATATATATATATATATATATATATATATATATATATACCACGCATGAGAGGATGTGCAGTGATTTAATATCTAACATATTCAGAGATTTGAGTAGGGGGGGTACGGAGTGATGTCTGGGGTCAGAGTTGGATATTTTCCTAATAGCAGCTTTGTGTTGAGTAATTAGAGGACGTTGATATTAGCAGCAGCAGCAATAAAGTTGCTTATAGAAGTTTCATTTTGTAGCCTAAAGCTAATCTTCCTTGTATCTAGAAGTCGTTTATTAATGTTGGTTAAGAGAAGTGAGGAGTAATGGTCTGTGGTCCTATCAATGATTATCCCGGAAGTAAGTGGAGAGGTTATATTAGTCCAGATGTGGTCATGAGCAGAGGCAGTACTATCAGTGATTTAGTAGGTCTAGTGATTAAGGTATGAGGAAGCAGGAATTCATACACTTGAGGAAATAGCAGCAGGAGGGTTTTCAGGCTCTCAGAGGTCGATATTAAAGTCCCTGTAAGTTTATACTTACTGAAACGTGGTTAAAGAGGATACTACTCAACTCTTTAACATGCCTAACTACTCAGCAATTCACAACTGTCGACCAATTCAGAGAGGTGGTGGTACTGCTCTAACTACCACCAAGAAACTGACATGCTTTAAAGTAATTAAAACTAGAGACTCCTGTGGGGAGTATATCTTCGCCAGTTCCAGAGTCAATGGTGCTGAGCCTGTCCTGACTGTGGGAGCAGTCTGTAGAATTCCTAACACTGATGTGTCCGAAATCAACTGTTACCTTAGAAATCTAATACTAGATGGATTTGTTCAGTCTGTATCTAGTACTATCTTTTTCTTCTAGTATTATCTTTATCTAGTATTATCTTTTTACTAATATTCCTTTGTTGGAAACCATTGATATTTGTATAAATCAGCTATTTGCTGACAATAATTTAGTGTCTGGATTTTGTAGTAAAATATTCAGACGGTTGTTAGAATTAGCGGTTAAAGACTCTGTCTTTATGTTTAATAATAAATATTATAAACAAATCGATGGAGTAGCAATGGGGTCTCCCTTAGGTCCTGCACTTGCTAATGCGTTTTTGAGTTTTCATGAAACAAATTGGCTTGATAAATGTCCTTTGGCCTTTAAACCAGTCTTGTACAGGAGATATGTAGATGACACTTTTTTGTTATTTAAGGACCAATGTCATATTGAGAAATTTAGAGAGTATTTTATCAAATCACCTCATTTTTTGGGGCAACACGTGAGGAACACAAATGCAAACTTATTTCTTCCTTATTGTCCGGTCGTGATGGTCAAGTGGTTTAAGGCGTCCCTGTATATACCAGTTGCGTTGCTCCTGGGAGTATGGGTTCGAGTCACTTCTGGGGTGTGAGTTTTCAGTTGTATCTAGTCCTGGGGACCATTCAGGCTTGTTTGCATTTGTGTTCCTCACGTGTTCCCCCAAAAAATGAGGTGATTTGATAAAATGCTATGCCCAAGATTACCATCCGAGTGCCGGCGGGGAAGTGGTTCATATAGCCTCGGCTATCACTTCCTTATTGTCCGGTCGTGATGGTCAAGTGGTTTAAGGCGTCCCTGTACATACCAGTTGCGTTGCTCCTGGGAGTATGGGTTCGAGTCACTTCTGGGGTGTGAGTTTTCAGTTGTATCTAGTCCTGGGGACCATTCAGGCTTGTTTGCATTTGTGTTCCTCACGTGTTGCCCCAAAAAATGAGGTGATTTGATAAAATGCTATGCCCAAGATTACCATCCGAGTGCCGGCGGGGAAGTGGTTCATATAGCCTCGGCTATCACTTCCTTATGTCAGGTCGTGATGGTCAAGTGGTTTAAGGCGTCCCTGTACATACCAGTTGCGTTGCTCCTGGGAGTATGGGTTCGAGTCACTTCTGGGGTGTGAGTTTTCAGTTGTATCTAGTCCTGGGGACCATTCAGGCTTGTTTGCATTTGTGTTCCTCATGTGTTGCCCCAAAAAATGAGGTGATTTGATAAAATGCTATGCCCAAGATTACCATCCGAGTGCCGGCGGGGAAGTGGTTCATATAGCCTCGGCTATCACTTCCTTATTGTCCGGTCGTGATGGTCAAGTGGTTTAAGGCGTCCCTGTACATACCAGTTGCGTTGCTCCTGGGAGTATGGGTTCGAGTCACTTCTGGGGTGTGAGTTTTCAGTTGTATCTAGTCCTGGGGACCATTCAGGCTTGTTTGCATTTGTGTTCCTCACGTGTTGCCCCAAAAAATGAGGTGATTTGATAAAATGCTATGCCCAAGATTACCATCCGAGTGCCGGCGGGGAAGTGGTTCATATAGCCTGGCTATCACTTCCTTATTGTCCGGTCGTGATGGTCAAGTGGTTTAAGGCGTCCCTGTACATACCAGTTGCGTTGCTCCTGGGAGTATGGGTTCGAGTCACTTCTGGGGTGTGAGTTTTCAGTTATATATATATATATATATATATATATATATATATATATATATATATATATATATTCAACTATAGAACACTTTCCCACCAGGAGACTCGAACCCTAGCCAGCACAGAAGCCTTCCAACTCCAGGCATAACAGGTAACGCGTTAACCCACTGCACCACACTCAGAGCCTTAAAAGAGATGGTAATTCTGGGGTATTTCAACACCCCAAAGACCACCATCTCCCAAGACCACTAGAGGAAGTGAGGGGTCAAATTTACGTTTTTTCATCAAGTCCCTGTTGAATATGGGAAGACACTGTGTCTACGCTTATGCCCAACTTGCCTAAACACGCAAGAGTAGTTATTCAACTATAGAACACTTTCCCACCAGGAGACTCGAACCCTAGCCAGCACAGAAGCCTTCCAACTCCAGGCATAACAGGTAACGCATTAACCCACTGCACCACACTCAGAGCCTTAAAAGAGATGGTAATTCTGGGGTATTTCAACACCCCAAAGACCACCATCTCCCAAGACCACTAGAGGAAGTGAGGGGTCAAATTTACGTTTTTTCATCAAGTCCCTATTGAATATGGGAAGACACTGTGTCTATGCTTATGCCCAACTTGCCTAAACATGCAAGAGTAGTTATTCAACTATAGAACACTTTCCCACCAGGAGACTCGAACCCTAGCCAGCACAGAAGCCTTCCAACTCCAGGCATAACAGGTAACGCGTTAACCAACCGCACCACACTCAGAGCCTTAAAAGAGATGGTAATTCTGGGGTATTTCAACACCCCAAAGACCACCATCTCCCACGACCACTAGAGGAAGTGAGGGGTCAAATTTACGTTTTTTCATCAAGTCCCTGTTGAATATGGGAAGACACTGTGTCTATGCTTATGCCCAACTTGCCTAAACACGCAAGAGTAGTTATTCAACTATAGAACACTTTCCCACCAGAAGACTCGAACCCTAGCCAGCACAGAAGCCTTCCAACTCCAGGCATAACAGGTAACGCGTTAACCCACTGCACCACACTCAGAGCCTTAAAAGAGATGGTAATTCTGGGGTATTTCAACACCCCAAAGACCACCATCTCCCAAGACCACTAGAGGAAGTGAGGGGTCAAATTTACGTTTTTTCATCAAGTCCCTGTTGAATATGGGAAGACACTGTGTCTATGCTTATGCCTAACTTGTCTAAACACGCAAGAGTAGTTATTCAACTATAGAACACTTTCCCACCAGGAGACTCGAACCCTAGCCAGCATAGAAGCCTTCCAACTCCAGGCATAACAGGTAACGCGTTAACCCGTTACCTGTTATGCCTGGAGTTATGCCATTAGCGTGCAAGACGCAGTGAAAGGTGGGTGATTGATTACCATTTCTGTGCCAAGGAGTGTTTATACTGAAGTATAGAGTTACAACTGTAGGCTGGTTTACCTGCAGAGATATATACATGTACTAGAAGTACATATTGTGTATCAAGGAGTATTTATACTGATATTTATGTTATTGCAGTTATAGGCTGTTTTTTTGTATGTATATATATATATATATATATATATATATATATATATATATTATATATATATATATATATATATATATATATATATATATATATATATAAATAAATAAATATATATATATATATATATATATATATATATATATATTTTTTTTAATATATATATATATATATATATAATTAAAAAAAATATATATACATATATATATATATATATATATATATATATATATATATATATATATGTATATATATATTTTTTTTAATATATATATATATATATATATATATATATATATATATATATATATATATATATATATATATATATATATATATATACATACAAAAAAACAGCCTATAACTGCAATAACATAAATATCAGTATAAATACTCCTTGATACACAATATGTACTTCTAGTACATGTATATATCTCTGCAGGTAAACCAGCCTACAGTTGTAACTCTATACTTCAGTATAAACACTCCTTGGCACAGAAATGGTAATCAATCACCCACCTTTCACTGCGTCTTGCACGCTAATGACGCCCAGCTTGATTCCACAGCTGAAACGTCTGCACACTTCCTTCCTCTTGAAGGTATATCAACCAGTGCTTCCTCTCTAACGTAAGGAGAAGCTCACACGAAGCGTGGCTTCCTCTTACGATGTCTGGTGCTCAAGTGGGGGGCCAAAGCCCCCCCAGAAGTGAGCCTCACACTTCTAGCAAACTCTCCACATCTCATGTCAAGTCATTTACTTGTATTCTTACTCACTGCCCATACTCTTAAACTGTCTGTCAAATTTACCCAATTGTTTTACGTATGTATCTTCATGTCTATGTTTCTGCGACCTCTTATTTAGGACAGGTCATGCAGAATAACTCTCAAGGTAGACTCGTTTCTCAGCTACCTGGAATCATAACACTCATCTCCCCTTATTTTTGAGAGTTATTCCAGTGGCAAGGCTCGGGATAACGCATCAGCCACCACCACATTGTCTTGTCCTTTAATAGATTTGTTTGGCCGGTTGATCTGTTTAAATACTCCCTTCAGGAGTCTGCAATTGGTTCGTCGCACCTTGCAACATCTAGCTCACAACTCGCTAGAAACATGATCTTCTCTTGCAACCCGTCCTCGCAAATTCGTATAGTCAATATTGACTTATTAGTTACGTACATAGGTGACATACTAAACATAATAGTTTCCCTTGAAAAGCTTCATTGAAAACACTGACCTTACCTAACCTACTTTGTATGTTAAAATAAGCATCTTATAGCTTCGTAATTACAATTGTTACTTAACCTATTATAGGTATAGGTTAGGTAATAATTGTAATTACGAAGCAATAAGATGATTATCTTAACATACTAAGTAGATTAGGTAAGGTCGGTGTTTTCTATGAAGCTTTTCAAGGGAAACTATTATGTTAAGTATGTCACCTATGCACATATTTAATAAGTCAATATTGACTATACGAATTTGCGAGGACGGGTTGTCTCTTAAGCGATTCGACTTCTTTCACCTTGGATAGGTTGCCCCTCCTGGACGCCTTCGCTCCATCAGTCCACTCTACTTATTGTTTCCACCCTCCATTTCCTCTTCTTCTTGCACTCTTCACGTCCAGAGTCAGACATCTACCGTCTGTACCTCCTCTGTCGTCCTCGTGCTTCAGTTTATCGTCCTTACGATTCGGTCTGTTACCATCACGCTTCAGTCTCACATCAATGTACTTCACTCTGTCGTTCTCACACCTCTATCTACTGCCATTATACTTCTGTCTCCTGTCATCATACTTCACTTTCTCGTCTTCACCGACGATCCCTTCTCTCGTCTCCTCATTTATCCAAGACTTCGTCCTCTTTGACTTCCATCGAATCTTTGGCTTTCTTCTACACCTCTACGCCTGCCTCATCATCTTCTCACACTTCTCACCTCTACACAACTCCATTTCTTCTCCTTCAACTCTTCTTCGTTCCCTCGAGGTTTGCTCATGTACTGTACTACTCTCCACAGCACTCGACCACACTCGTCACTTTAACTCTTCCAGCGTGCTCGTAAGCATCTTTCCCTCTAGCTTTCCACGAAATGTGTCAACTCCTGACATCTCAAACAACCTAACTTCATTTTCCCTATGCTTCTGTGCTCATGGACAGCTTGACTCTCTACTCCCGTTCTCAGTCTGTCCACATCCTTCCTCACTTCTGCTCAGCACAGTTGCATTCACCTTCCGGCTCTTAATTTCAGCGGGCTGAGCTCTACTCAGGTCCACTCTCTCCGCCTTATTCTTCTTCGGCTGGGTCATCTTCACCTTTGACCTCACCGAGACTTCATCTTCCTGAGCCGGACCTTCCTCAAACAGCCACGCTATATCTACGTCGGTATCTTCTACTGGTTGAATCGACACTGTCTCATCTTCTCCGGTGTCTTCCTCGTCGGCACCTCTGCTTTCGTCGCTACCGAGACAGGGTACTCAATGGCTTGGCGGTCTCTTGATTCATCCCTCGGATGTCAGTCAGGTTCACACTCTCAGGTGTCCCACCCTTGCCTTGGCCTTCTGGGCACTGCTCTGGCACAGTCTCCGCTATGACTCTTGGCAACACCTTTGTCCCTCACAAGTTATTCCCCAGAATCACTTGAACTCCTGGAACAGGTATGTCGGGGCATACTCCCAACATTACCTCTGCCGACAAATATTCCGACTTTAGATGGACAGTACAAACGGGCATGTCACTAAGACAATAGCTCATATACCTTCATCTTTCTCCTGCCAGCTAACCGTCGATCACTTCCAATCAAGCTTCTCGTGATCTAGCTCTGATTCGCTCCGGTATCTCTTAAGATACCAACTTCTAATTCAGGTTGGCTTCCTATACTGATCCAACCTTTGCTCATGAACGGCTTGTTCACTGACTTTACTTCCTGTGGTTTGTCTTGGAACACATTAGTATATTTACTTCGGGGGTGACACATGGCCAGGGTCAATAATCTTTTGCCCTGCCGACAATCTTGCATCACGTGACCTAACCTGTTACACTGATAATCTTTCATCTGGGAAAAGCCTCTTCTATATGTACCATAGTGGCTCTGGTACATATAGAAGAGTCCACTCGCATGAGAGTGGACTCGGGCCAGGCACACTACCTGCACTCTGTGGGGCTATACTGGACTCTTGATTTCCTGGATCACGATTAGTTTCTCCTTTAGCTCCTTCATCCTCACTTTCAGACGAAGTGTGCGATTTACTCTTCTGAGTTTTAGTACTTACGTTTATCTGCCCATTTATCAAAATTTTTCTCACCCCAGACTCCTCTGGGTCTATCATAATTTCTTCCTCCCCAGACTCCACTAGGACTGCAATTGCTACGTCTCGCCTCGCTTCTCACTCTGTTTTCCCTTAAGCTCTTGTATGCTTCAGTAATCATATCCACCCTATCTGCAGCACCTTTCACATCCTTCACTCCCGCCTCTTGGATCTTGAACTTTGTCTTGGGATGCATCATCTCCAAGAACTTTTTCATGACCATTAATTGCTTTAGGTCAGCATACAATCCAACTCCGGCAGCCTCAATCCATTTCTGGAATCGTCTCTCCAGATCCCTTGCTGTCTCAGCAAACGTGCATGCTCCAACCTTCACCATCTCTCTGAAACGTTTCCTTTAAGCTTCTGGGGTTAGCTAAAATGAGCGCAGTATGCTGCTCTTTACTGTGGCATAATCCTGGCATTCTTCTAGTGTCAATTGGGTGTATGCCTCTCTGGTGGCACCGGTTAATCTTAACTGGACTAGTTGGGCCCATTCCTCCTGTGGTCACTCTTTGATACTGGCTACTTTTTTCAAAATGCTCGAAGCTTGACTTTGGCTTCATCCTTGTTCATCTCATGCCTCTTCGGGAACAAACAGAGGAATGTCCTTGTCCTTAACCCTATTATCTGGTGGGTGTGATACTTGGGTGGTGCTCTCTGGCAACCCATGTTCAATCCTTTGCTCAGCCAAGGTTCTATTTGCTTCTATCTGCATTTGCTTTGTCCTCTCTTTTTCCCTTTCGTGCTGGGCTTTTTCTTCTTCTGTTCTAACTCCAGTTCTCTTACTCTGGTTTTCTCTTTTTCTTTCTCCGCTTCATTTTTCATCTGAAGTTCTAATTTAAATTTTTCCAGTTGGAACTGCCTTTCCTCTCCCTCACGTTCTCGTTGCATCTGGAGCTCTAGTACCATCAGGACTGTCATCTGCCTATCAAGTGGTAGTCTAACTGCTGTCTCACCACTTATACCACCAACCTCATCAAGTAGGTCAAGTCTCATAAGACAATACTGCACTATCAGCACGAGAATATATATATATATACTCCTAGAACATGTATATATCTCTGCAGGTAATCCAGCCTACAGTTGTAACTCTATACTTCAGTATAAATACTCCTTGGCACAAAAATGGTAATCAATCACCCACCTTTCACTTTGTCTTGCACGCTAATGGCGCCCAGCTTGATTCCACAGCTGAAACGTCTGCACACTTCCTTCCTCTTGGAGGTATATCAACCAGTGCTTCCTCTCTAACAGGAGCTCACACGGAGCGCAGCTTCCCCTCACGATGTCTGGTGCTCAAGTGGGGGGTCAAAACCCCCCAGAAGAGAGCCTCACACTTCTAGCAAACTCTCCACATCTCAAGTCAAGTCATTTATTTATATTCTTAATCACTGTCCATTCAATTAAACTGTCTTGTTAAATTTACCCAATTGTTTTACGTATGTATCTTCATGTTTATATTTCTGTGACCTCTTATTTAGGTCAGGTCATGCAGAATAACTCTCAAGGTAGACTCGTTTCTCAGCTACCTGGGATCATAACAGTATGAACTTCAGAAAGTAAAAAAGTAAAAAAATAACTCAGTTAATTAATTCCAAAAAGTGACTAATATAAATCAGATTACAATTAAATTTAAAGATAACAGGGTAAGATTATACATGAGTAAGATTTTACAATGATACTGAGGTGGATGCTTACATGAGTACAAGGAGACTGTACTGAATTAGTTAGGAACTTTTTTGGATGAGAGAGCATTATTTGACCGGCAGAGTAGAAGACAGCACCTTAGGCTAGGCTCAGTCGCGTGTGAGTTACTTCCAATATTGGCATTGGAAGGATTCTGGTTTTCAGATATGCCACAGTCATGCAAGAAGGCCAGCAGTTGTTGGTCACAATTTTTTCATATCTTTTTCCTGCTCTATCATTCTTTACAATGATTGTTCCATTCTAGTGTAGCACTGATTGATAACACCAGGGTTTTTCTTGGGAATTTGACGTAGTTTGTAGAGAAGGTATCCTCGCTGTTTGGTACGGCATTCATATATATAAAGGTTAGTTCTTTATTTAGCTGCTGATTGCATGAGGTCTTACTAAGCAGTCGGATTAGCAAGTTTGGTAAGCATTCTTTTTGTGCTGCGGGGACTGATTTTAATCTATCCTGACAGCTGATTTGATATCAACCATGACTTTGATCTTTGACTTAATTAGTTCACTGGCTACATTACAGCAGATCTCATCTTGTTGTTCATCTGGTAGATCAGTAAAGCTAATTATCAGAGAGTCGTGAAGTTACTGTTGCTCAAGGTCGTCTTCAGAGGCCGCCTGATGCATCTGGAAGAGATTTGTTTGCTTTTCCAGCTTTTGAAGTATGTTGGTTTGACCTGGTTGGATTCCCTCGGACTTAATTTTGGTTATTTGTTTTAATGTGTCATCTGTTGCAACTTGTAATCTGTGAATTTCTTGGTCGTTGGTCAGGGAAGACTGGAGGGGGCGGTCTATAATTTGTTGCTGTTGAGAGACCGTGGCTTGGAGGGCATCAATTGCTTCAGATTGCCGAAGCACTAAATTCCGTAGTTTCTGCAGCCATGGGTTTTTCCGTAATGGCTTGAAGTCGGTACAGGGAAGCATAGATTGGAAGAATTCCCCAGCCTGAGTCTTTAGTGAAGTCGTAGGCAGCTGTTGTGAGAGAGGGAGGGTAGCGCCAGGTCTTGTGTTTATCAACAACGGCGACGATTCCGGTGTTACCATTGTTCTGTTTATGTCTCTTGGTGTCAAGGAGGGTGAGCGAGAGGCACCTCTACCTTGCTTGGTGCCATGCTTGGGCATGATTACGGTGGTAGATACTTGGGAATGTTTACAGAGGAGGGTTCGTGGAGGTGGTTAAGGCGTATGGTGTACGTCTGGCAACAGGGGTCGTCGAGCGGCAGGCACAATGAAATTTGGTTATTTACGGTTGATTACTGTGAAGTTCTCTTGTGAGTTATGACATTAAGTCTCCATGTACTTTTCACTTGATGAGCAGCAGCTAGGCCATGTGGTGTTCAGTAGAGACTAAATTAAACCAGATATTGTTCCACAGTGCTGGTGCCTCGCCCTCGGGTACGTCGGGTACCACAGTTCTATGGGTGAGAGACCTGCCATAAAGTTTGAACAAAGAAACATATATAATATTACAAATATATGGTATACATATAATATTATAAATATATACGTATTGTAGCGAGTTAATCTTATACTCGCTCCATTATCTCATTATCTTAATATTATAACTAATTAGCACTAATTACAGAAGTTACAATCCTTTCCCCAATTGCAGGTAATACTCTTCTCATCATGTTGTTTCTCGTATAAGCAAGCGATATGAGAAATAGCGGACAGTACAATTTCCACAGTCAACAATGTAGCACTCGGCGTGTACAGTTCTAATCGACACAAGACGCTACAGCTTCAACACAAAGCATACAGCAGACTACGACCACATCGAGCAACAACGCTCTCGCTTCCCGAGTTCAGACACTCACAATTCCCAATCGAGCCGCCACACTCTCCTACATAGAGCTCCGCGACTCAGGCCTCACTCAGCTCTCTGCTCTGCTCCAAGCTCCATTGAACGTTTACGACAATGCCACCAACCGACTATTGTAATCAAGACTACTAAATAACTATGAAAACTCACTAAACAATGTGTATCTAATCTACCCAACAACGTAACATAAACGTACGTTACAGTATAATGCTAAAAATAGTAAAATTACTGAAGTCAACAAGGAATACATACTGTGAAGCAAATACAATACATCAGACAATGGAGGTGTGTGGCGAGTGTTTTGTACCATTTGGAAGACATATTGTAGGCGTCAAGTGTTGCATCTGCAACGCAACATTCCACCTAAACTGTGCAGAATTATCTATAGAATTATCTACAGCATGCACAAACAGCCAAGGATTATACGGGATTTACAAAAATCACAGGTTAATATGGGAAAACATAACCCAACTGATGAATGCCATACCCGAATCACACATTCACAAAATGGCTACCAGCGATGTATGCGGACCGTGAGCAAACAACATTGGATAATGACCAAAACTCAGGATCAAGTTGGTTAGAGAACCACAGCAGTAGTGTGGAGGAAGAGGGTAGTGTGGTACAAAACAACAGCAATATTGCAGAGCCAGGTACTATAAACGATGAGAGCAGCAGTGGGAAAGAGTGCATAAATGAACGAATTGGGAACTGTGTACCTCCACATGAGAGGTACACAGCGTTATAGACGGGAAGCTCAATATGATACTACTGGAAATTTTTTAGAGGAAGGCAGAAACAGAGTAGAACATATAAGAGAGACGAACAGTCAGATGGAACCGCTACAGGATTACAGAGGGGAAGGGAGATACCCACAAGACTGGAATACAAATCATCAACAAGCACACAGGTACTACACCACAAAACAACCGCACTACTACCAAAACTGGACGAACCACTTCCAAAACAAAACACCCTGGACCTGGGTAGAGTGGGGGAAGAACTACCAAAGCCCACCAAAAGTGACACGCAATGTGGGAAATCATTCATATTTGCAAACATTCAAGGTCTAAAGTCAAAGTCAAGAAATAAAGTTAAGTTCATAAATGGCCTTATCTTAAATAGAATCGAACTCAATATTTGA
>WNGS01007935.1:0-19147 GCA_020271785.1 Procambarus virginalis
AGATCTGTTCACATAGATACGGGCAGCAGAGGAAGGAACGAGTAAACGGAAAAGACAAGAGGACAAAGGGAAATATTATGGATCAAGAGAGCAGCAGTTATGGGGCCTCAGCAACAGCTGGAGGAGGAGACAATGGAATAACCACGGAAGCCACCAGGACACCGAGCGCCAAGCATCGGCTCCTGGAGACAGACACCAATGCCATGCGAAAAACTGTGTGACCAGAAGTTGTGGTTCGATGGAAGTTGGCGTAGAAAAACACGAATATTCCATTAAAGGATAGACAGTCTCAAAAACAGAGATAATAGAAACAGATAACAAGGAAAACAGTATAGTAGGATCAGGATCAGTGTCAGTGACATCAGAGTTATGGGGCAGAGGTAAACCTAGCAAAGATGATTGAGTCAAGGGAGCGGTAGGACGGACCAGAGGCGGGGTTAGGAATGGTGCCCAACCACGATAGAGTTTGGAGTGGGAGGAGGCAATGGGGGGGGGGCGGTCAAGAGAAATCGGGGGGGGGGGGGGGGAAGGAAGGGAAGGAATTATCAGCGGAAAGCGCCAAGCCATTAGACTATATATATAGCACTTGGAAAGGATCTGGATAAGGATTTGGGCTGGGGGGGGGGGGGGGGGGAAGGAATGGTACCCAACCACTTGGACGGTCGGGGATTGAACGCCGACCTGCATGAAGCGAGACCATCGCTCTACCGTCCAGCTCAAGTGGTAGGGGGGGGGGAGGAGACAGAAACAAGGTAGTGCACTTGAGTAAGGGCACTATCAGAGAGAGAGGAGCAGGGACCAAGGAAATCTTCAGAGCCGGGGCAGGCGACTCCACTACTGAAATAGGAGGAGGCGCAGGGATGGAGTCGGAGGCAGAAAGTAAGGGATGTACTTCCTTCTTACCTGCCAAGGAGGAAGAAGGAAAGGAGCCAGCCTAAAGTTTTTGACTCAGAGACAGGTGTATCAGCAGCAATGTACTGGGCAAAAGCCTCCACAGTCTCAGCAGGTGAGGGAGAACGGATGCGGTCAACACGAAGATGGCTGGGAGGGGGAGGGACATCAGCTTGGACGGACAGGTGCTAAGAAGGGCCCAAAAGACAGAAATGAGGGCTAAGAAGTAGTACTGGGTAGAGAAGGGAAGGAGATAGTGAAGACCAGGAAGGAAGAGAGGAAACACCAGGAGGACCCAAGTGGAAGACCCTCAGTTCCAGAATGCAAAGGAGCAGAGAACGTGGAGGTGTTGGGGTCCAAGGCCTGGAAACGGCTGCGGAACTGAGAAGTGGGAGAGCGCGAGAAGTGGAACGCAACACACGAGCATATGTCATGTCGGAGAAAGAGAGAATACGGCGAACCTGGCATCTCGCCTCAGGGAAAGATAAGCGATCGCAATGTTTCAGAGTGAGATCCGAACAAGGGTCTCCCCAGTGCAGGCAAACGAAGCCAAGCGGTCAGCCGCTTCCTGAGAAGTGGCAGCAACGACACGTGTACCAGTACGGGTGGGGTTAAGGGTGTCAAAGGTAAAGGTATCAGTACCAATCAATGGAGGTGACAGTACCAAGGCAGCAACGACACGACACAGATGGAGCCACTCCAGGTGATGAGGAGGTCACCACTGGAGGCTTGGGGCTCAACCCTGCCACAGAGGTGGGAGGAGAGCAGAGGGAATCAGTCGGGAGAGTAAGAGAAGCAGCTTGGTCTGGGCCCAGTGTAGCGGGGGCTACAAAGCCCGGTCTTCCAGCTCAGTCCGACTCGAGGACTTGGTCGCCCACCCCAGGAGTGAGAAGTTAAATGAGGGTCAGAAATCGGCATAGAACGAATATGAATATAACTTAATTCACGAATAAGCCCCCATACCCACCAAGGAGCAACATTTGGAGGATAGGACACCCAAGAAGACGGTCCCCCCCCCAGGGGTGCATCGTGGATATGCGCCCTTGGGCTGATCGGTAGAGCGACGGTTTCGCTTCATGCAAGTCAGCATTCAATTCCCGACTGTCCAAGTGGTTGGGCACCATTCCTTCCCCCCGTCCCATCCCAATCATTATCCTGATCCCTTCCAAGTACTATATAGTCGTTATGGCTTGGTGCTTTCTCTTGATAATTCTCTTCCCACCAGAGGCACACGTAAACATGGTATCATCGGCAACATATGGGACGCTACCAAACACCAGAACGTCGTATTGGAACATTAACCAGGGCTCTTTCAAGGAAAATCTATAAAGTTTTGTTAGACAAATATTGGAATATGCCTCACTGGCCTCGAGTCCGTCCCTTGTGACACATACAACCCAAAATTGAACAAGTACAAAGGTTTGCAACAAGATTAATGGCATAACTAGCAGGACAAAGTAATGAAAATAGGTTAAAGAAATTAAACCTCACAACCCTGGAGGAAAGAAGAAATAATTCGAGGGGACATTATCACAACATATAAGATACTGAAGGGGCTTGACAAGATAGATAAGAACAGCCTCTTTAAAGTGAGAGCAAATAGGACGAGACGACACAGGTGGAAGCTGGAAACGCAAATGAATCTAAAGAAATGTACGAAAATACTCGTAGTTATGAAAGTTATGAAGCCACTTCTATCTACAACTATAGAGCCAGATTCAACAAAGACCTAAAACGTCAGAATAGTTCAGTTACAGTGCAACAGGTGCAACAAGACCAGTAGACAAGGCAGAGCGTTAGACCTCACTTCCCCGGTGACACTGACAGGTAAGTACTTACCTATAAGTACATATGCACACTAGGAACCAGTGATCATTGTGTCCTGGTGTTGGACTATATTGTTCAACTAACAACAAGGGATATACATCAAGGGGTCACAGAAAGAAGAGTATGCTTCAGAATAGAACATAAGAGCAACATATTTCCAGGGAAATAAACAATGGGAGGCAGAGCTTAAGGGATGTTCACGACTGAGCCGGAACCGCTCCCAGAGCCAGAAGAGGAAGTAACCCAAGACGAGAGACTGACAAATATTAACATAATGACAGAGGAAATAATGCGACAACTAACATCATTAGAGGAACATTTAGTTATAGGCCTAGATAATATTTCCCCCATGATGTTAAAAGAAGCTGCAGAAGGTACCTCCAGCTAGGATCTCTAACCAGTCAATTGAGAAGAGTTGTGCCCAGCTGATAGAACATGGCGAATGTGGTGCCACTGTACAAGAAAGGAGACAGAGAGGAGGCTCTAAGCCACAGACCAGCGACACTGACAAGCATCACCGGCAAGGTTCACGAAAGGTTAATTAAGCACACCTAGAGAGGAATAAATTTGCAAGCAAGCACTGACAAGGTTTCAGGGAAGGGAAATCACGCCTAATGAACTTTTTGGCGTTCTTTAACAGACTATTAGAAAATGAGACAAGACAGAGGTTTGGGCAGATTATGTATCTCAGGACTGTCTAAAAGCCATCGACACAGTTCCACACAAGAGACTTGAAAATGAACATGAGAGGCAGGCGGGAGTACAAGGATGAACACTGCCATGCGTCACACACATGGGGGTAAATAAGTAATCACAAATAATGGGTAAAACACCTGGAGATAAATGACATAATAACAGCATGCTTTTCAAACAGGAAAAGACTGTGTAACAAATCTACTTAAATTTCTATTATAGAACCACAGAGATTATACAGGAAGGAGATGGTTGGGTAGATTGCATTTATCTTCTCCTAAAAAAAAAAAGAGACTTTTTTCCCACACCACACACAAGAGTCCCCACACAAGAGGTTGTTCTGGAAACTGGAACATACTGGAGGGGGTGACAGAAAGACTTCTGACATAGACGAACAAAATTCTGACGAGAGAAAAAATACAAAATCAATGTATCAGACTGGAGAAGTGTTACCACTGGAGTACCACAGGGTTCAGTTGTAGCACCAGGAATGTTCATTTCCCGTGTAAACGATCTACCAGAAGGAACACTGAATTTTTTTGCTGATAATGCCAAGCTAAGACTTAGCTTGGAAGGTAATTTCGCATGGGAGATAAGAGACTTAAACAATTCTTACAAAATTCTTAGAATTGTGTAAGAATTGAAGACTTATAATTGAGACTTAGACAATTCTTAGACTTAGACTATTAGATAAATTATCACGTCCTTCAAGATAACCTGCACAAAAATATGTATGAAGTAACACTTGGTAAATGGAATTTAATGAATAAATCTCAATTTATAGAACGCGGAATAGGAAACAATAGGCCGCACTCAATCTAAAAATTACGTGCAAAAGCTTTAAAGAATTCTGATAAAGAAATAGATCTAGTGGGTGGTTCTGTACAGTAAACCGTCACTTGAGGACCACATATAGAACATTGTGCGAGGAGCCTATGTTACGCTTTAGAATTGCTTTTAAATATATGAATGGCGAAATATTAAAGAAATTGTTCACGACCTTTGTGAGACCAAATTTGGAATATGCAGCGGTTGTATGGTGCCCATATCTTAAGAAGCACATCAGCAAACTGGAAATGGTGCAAAGACATGCTACTAAATGGTTTCCGGAACTGAAAATAAGAGCTACGAGGAGAAGATAAAGGTGTCAAATATACCAAAGCTAGAAGAAAAAAAAAGAAAGAGGTAACATGATCACTTCGTACAAAATAGTAACAGGAATCAACAAAATTGACAACGAATCTTTGAAAACTGCAACTTCAGGAAAAAGACGACATAGGTTCACACTAAGGAAACAAAACTGCCGAAAAAATTCACTTTTGAATTAGAACATTAGAAAGTTCACTTTTGAATTAGAACATTAGAAAGTTCACTTTTGAATTAGAACATTAGAAAATTAACTTTGAAGAGAGGGAAACGGTTGGAATAAGTGAAGGGAGGAGGTGGTGGAGGCCAAAACCATCAGTAGTTTCAGAGCGTTATACGACAAAGAGTACTGGGAAGACGGGACACCACGAGCGTAGCTCTCATCCTGTAACTACACTTAGGTAATTACCTAACAGACAGGAGTCAAGAGGGACAAAGTGTCAAGTGAGTACTAAGTGACTGCAGCAGTCCCAACTCTGGTCCCAGCACCAGTCCCAGCACGGGTCCTAGCACCAGTCCCAGCACGGGTCCTAGCACCAGTCCCAACACGGGTCCTAGCACCAGTCCCAGCTCTGGTCCTAGCACCAGTCCCAGCACGGGCCCTAGCACCAGTCCCAGCACGGGTCCTAGCACCAGTCCCAGCTCTGGTCCTAGCACCAGTCTCAGCTCTGGTCCTAGCACCAGTCCCAGCTCTGGTCCTAGCACCAGTCCCAGCACGGGTCCTAGCACCAGTCCCAGCTCTGGTCCTAGCACCAGTCCCAGCACGGGTCCTAGCACCAGTCCCAGCTCTGGTCCAAGCACCAGTCCCAGCACGGGTCCTAGCACCAGTCCCAGCTCTGGTCCTAGCACCAGTCCCAGCTCTGGTCCTAGCACCAGTCCCAGCTCTGGTCCTAGCACCAGTCCCAGCTCTGGTCCTAGCACCAGTCCCAGCTCTGGTCCTAGCACCAGTCCCAGCTCTGGTCCTAGCACCAGTCCCAGCTCTGGTCCTAGCACCAGTCCCAGCTCTGGTCCTAGCACCAGTCCCAGCTCTGGTCCTAGCACCAGTCCCAGCTCTGGTCCTAGCACCAGTCCCAGCTCTGGTCCTAGCACCAGTCCCAGCACGGGTCCTAGCACCAGTCCCAGCACGGGTCCTAGCACCAGTCCCAGCTCTGGTCCTAGCACCAGTCCCAGCACGGGTCCTAGCACCAGTCCCAGCACGGGTCCTAGCACCAGTTCCAGCTCTGGTCCTAGCACCAGTCCCAGCTCTGGTCCTAGCACCAGTCCCAGCTCTGGTCCTAGCACCAGTCCCAGCTCTGGTCCTAGCACCAGTCCCAGCTCTGGTCCTAGCACCAGTCCCAGCACGGGTCCTAGCACCAGTCCCAGCACGGGTCCTAGCACCAGTCCCAGCTGTGATCCTAGCACCAGTCTCAGCTCTGGTCCTAGCACCAGTCCCAGCACGGGTCCTAGCACCAGTCCCAGCTGTGGTCCTAGCACCAGTCCCAGCTCTGGTCCTAGCACCAGTCCCAGCACGGGTCCTAGCACCAGTCCCAGCTCTGGTCCTAGCACCAGTCCCAGCTCTGGTCCTAGCACCAGTCCCAGCTCTGGTCCTAGCACCAGTCCCAGCACAGGTCCCAGCACCAGTCCCAGCTCGGGTCCCAGCACCAGTCCCAGCACAGGTCCCAGCACCAGTCCCAGCTCTGGTCCTAGCACCAGTCCCAGCACAGGTCCTAGCACCAGTCCCAGCACCAGTCCCAGCACGGGTCCTAGCACCAGTCCCAGCACGGGTCCCAGCACCAGTCCCAGCTCGGGTCCCAGCACAGGTCTCAGCACCAGTCCCAGCTCGGGTCCCAGCACCAGTCCTAGCACAGGTCCCAGCACCAGTCCCAGCTCTGGTCCTAGCACCAGTCCCAGCTCGGGTCCCAGCACCAGTCCCAGCACGGGTCCCAGCACCAGTCCCAGCACGGGTCCCAGCACCAGTCCCAGCTGTGGTCCTAGCACCAGTCCCAGCTGTGGTCCTAGCACCAGTCCCAGCTCGGGTCCCAGCACCAGTCCCAGCACGGGTCCCAGCACCAGTCCCAGCACGGGTCCTAGCACCAGTCCCAGCTCTGGTCCCAGCACCAGTCCCAGCACGGGTCCTAGCGCCAGTCCCATCTCTGATCCTAGCACCAGTCCCAGCTCGGGTCCCAGCACGGGTCCTAGCACCAGTTCCAGCACCAGTCCTAGCACCAGTCCCACCACGGGTCCTAGCACCAGTCCCAGCACGGGTCCTAGCATCAGTCCCAGCACAAGTTCCAGCACCAGTCCCAGCACGTGTCCCAGCACCAGTCCCAGCACGGGTCCTAGCACCAGTCCCATCTCTGATCCTAGCACCAGTCCCAGCTCGGGCCCCAGCACCAGTCCCAGCACGGGTCCTAGCCCCAGTCCCAGCACCCTGTGCTGGGACCATTACTATTTCTCACTGATGCCCAGATCAAGCCACATAAGGTGAATTCATATATATCGATGTTTGCAGACAATACAACAATAATAATAACAATCGAGACAGATGAAGAGTGTTAAGACAATCCAAGATGACTTAGACACATTGCAGAGTTGATCTGAGAAATGGATATTAGAGTTCAACACAAGCACGTGTAAGGTAATGGGCGCTAAGAGACCAGAAGGAACTCAATAAAGGGAATAGGATAAGAACAGCAGCATACTCTACAGTGGCAAGGTCTAAACATCGTTCAGGAACCTAAATAAGGATTCATTTAACTCACTGTAATCCTCCTACCCGAGGCCAATCTTAGAGTATNCAGCTCAAGATGCTTTCATCTTAGCCGGAAAAATACTGAAATTCAGAAGCTTGCCGCTGAGGGAGGTACTGAGCAACTTTAAATAAAAATTACCGAATTTTTATCTTTTATGAGCACATTAACGAGTTCAAATTGATGATAAATGTAACAATTAATTATTTTCTTACATTATTATTCCTGTGTTCTGAAGCGAACTTTATGTTTGTTATTTTGAGATTTCACTTCAGTAAAATCTTCAAATTCGTGATTTCTCGAGTCTTTATGACAGTCCTCCTCCCCCCCCCCCCCACATGTAAATAACAATTCATTGTGTCTGGGACAGGAAGCCTGTGTATATATATAATTTAGAACTGCGTCGAGGTCCCCGTAAGGGGGCTCGAACTACTGAATTTTCCCAGGATGCAACCCCACAACAGTTGTCTCACTCCCTGAGTACCTATTTCCTGCTAGGTGAACAGAGATATTAGTGAAACGACACAAACGTACTCAACCATTTCGTCCAGGCCGGGAATCGAACCCTTTATCCCGAATGTGTAGCCCGTCCTCATAAACAAGGCCAAAGTCCATTCCATGCACCCGCCAAACCCGCTGTTTATTATAGAAAACAGTTTACACACGACTCAACTGATGACGTCCGAACACTTTCCGAACAAGTGCTTCGCTGACGACTTTTGTTCGAACCACAACGCTGTAAATGCTTCACCCACGTACTACAAATACAAGTAATCGCCAACAGAACCTAAACAACCTAACTTAACCTATCCTATATATGAACAATCTGCTAATATATTATATTAATTTATATTTGGGAACAGTGCCGTTTTGAATGGGCAGAGTTTCTTCCACCCTGATGCACCTGTTCACCTAGCAGTAAATGGCACCTGAGAAGTAGACAGCTGCTACGGGCGGCTTTCTGGGGTGTGTAACAAAAAGAAGGCCTGGTCGAGGACCGGGCCACGGGGACGCTAAGCCCCGAATCATCTCAAGATAACCTCACGATAAGGAGTTAAAAATGTCAAGTAAATATTTTGTCTGTAACAAGCATATAGCATATGCCCTTAATAGCTCTAACTGAACATACCGTTTACAAGGTGTGTATTATATGTGAATCTTTCACCCTTAATAATGAGTGATTATGGTGTGAATGACCGAAATTTTATAAGGTCTAGTTAAGGTGTACTCACAAGAGTGTGACCAGAGTGTGCCAGGCGCAGGGGTCATGACCCTGGCCCCCTGCCTCCGTCAGGCCGCAGCCGGCCCTCGGGGCTCCAGGGCCCTCACACCGTCCTCTTACCTGAAAAGAAGGAGAAATACACTTTTTAGAATACTTGATAAGTTATGGAATGAAGCTGAAGTTGTCTCGTTGGCATTTTTGCCATATTAACGTTAACACCTGCACTAACAACTGTATAACACCTGCACTAACAACTGTATAACACCTGCACTAACAACTGTATAACACTGCACTAACAACTGTATAACACCTGCACTAACAACTGTAAAAACCCTGCACTAACAAGTGGATCAAGCAGCCCCCAAGTCCCTTACGTGTTCCTACAAAATACACCCCCCCCCCCCTGCCGCTCCTTGACGACTGCGTGCTGTTACGTGTTGCCGAGAAGGCACTTGTTGCAACACATCTCCAGTGGCAGATGACCAGGCTGTTATGTCTCAATTGAAGCAATAAATATGATGTTTGTGTGTTTAACTGTAGCGGTGGCGAGGGCGGGACCCGGGGCGGCGCTCTCACCGCACAGTTAGTGGCCAGGTGAACAATGCTGGCGACTTCCCAGTCCTCAGTAGCGCGGGTAATGTGTCTATTGGAGCACGGCACGCTGCTCCTTGGCTGGTCTGGCCTCTCTAATACCTGGTCTGGTCTCTCTCTATACCCTTGTCTGCCTCTCCTGTATACCCTTGTCTGGCCTCTCCTGTATACCCTAGTCTGGCCTCTCCTGTATACCCTAGTCTGGCCTCTCTATATCCTGGTCTGGCCTCTCCTGTATACCCTAGTCTGGCCTCTCCTGTACCCTAGTCTGGCCTCTCCTGTATACCCTAGTCTGGCCTCTCTTGTAACCCTAGTCTGGCCTCTCCTGTATACCCTAGTCTGGCCTCTCCTGTATACCCTAGTCTGGCCTCTCCTGTATACCCTAGTCTGGCCTCTCCTGTATACCCTAGTCTGGCCTCTCCTGTATACCCTAGTCTGGCCTCTCCTGTATACCCTAGTCCTGGCCTCTCCTGTATACCCTAGTCTGGCCTCTCCTGTATACCCTAGTCTGGCCTCTCCTGTATACCTAGTCTGGCCTCTCCTGTATACCCTAGTCTGGCCTCTCCTGTATACCCTAGTCTGGCCTCTCCTGTATACCCTAGTCTGGCCTCTCCTGTATACCCTAGTCTGGCCTCTCCTGTATACCCTAGTCTGGCCTCTCCTGTATACCCTAGTCTGGCCTCTCCTGTATACCCTAGTCTGGCCTCTCCTGTATCCCTAGTCTGGCCTCTCCTGTATACCTAGTCTGGCCTCTCTGTAGACCTAGTCTGGCCTCTCCTGTATACCCTAGTCTGGCCTCTCCTGTATACCTAGTCTGGCCTCTCCTGTATACCCTAGTCTGGCCTCTCCTGTATACCCTAGTCCTGGCCTCTCCTGTATACCCTAGTCTGGCCTCTCCTGTATACCCTATCTGGCCTCTCCTGTATACCCTAGTCTGGCCTCTCCTGTATACCCTAGTCTGGCCTCTCCTGTATACCCTAGTCTGGCCTCTCCTGTATACCCTAGTCTGGCCTCTCCTGTATACCCTAGTCTGGCCTCTCCTGTATACCCTAGTCTGGCCTCTCCTGTATACCCTAGTCTGGCCTCTCCTGTATACCCTAGTCTGGCCTCTCCTGTATACCCTAGTCTGGCCTCTCCTGTATACCCTAGTCCTGGCCTCTCTCCTGTATCCCTAGTCTGGCCTCTCCTGTATACCCTAGTCTGGCCTCTCCTGTATACCCTAGTCTGGCCTCTCCTGTATACCCTAGTCTGGCTCTCCTGTATACCCTATCTGGCCTCTCCTGTATACCCTAGTCTGGCCTCTCCTGTATACCCTAGTCTGGCCTCTCCTGTATACCCTAGTCTGGCCTCTCCTGTATACCCTAGTCTGGCCTCTCCTGTATGCCCTAGTCTGGCCTCTCCTGTATACCCTAGTCTGGCCTGTCCTCTATACCCTAGTCTGGCTCTCTCTATACCCTAGTCTGGCGCCTCTATACCCTGGTCTGGCGTCTCCTGTATCCATAGTCGGGCCTGTCCTCTCTACCCTGGTCTGGCCTCTCATTCACCAACCTGCTGCTACTTCTCCTCCTCCATCTCACAGCTTACAGGAATGGTCTCTCCAGTGACATAACAGAGAAGAGAGCCAGTATAATAACTCGCACATTAACTATACACAACATTCACCGAGCAAGATGGATGGAAGCAGAGCATTGCAACAGTTCACGAAATTTTCAATTGATCAGGTTTTCATGGTGAAATTGAACAGATTGGGTTTCCATGATGATTAATTCTATACTCACCTAGTTGTGCTTGCGGGGTTGAACTTCGGCTCTTTGGTCCCGCCTCTCAACTGTCAATCAACATGTCCAGGTTCCTGAGCCTACTGGCTCTATCATATGTATTGTGTATGGAGTCAGCAGTCTCCACCACGTCCACTGCCTAATGCATTCCACTTGTTAACTACTCTGACACTGAGAAAGCTCTTTCTAACGTCCCTGTGGCTGAGTGCGTGCATGAACGCATGAATGAGTGCGTGAATGCGTACATGCATGAGTACGTGCATGAGTGCGTTCATGAGGGAGCGGGTGCATGAGTGCGTGAGTGCCAAAAGCTTTGTCCAAGTGTTTACAATACTACAGATGCCGTTCAATGCACGAACTGCATGCAACACTGGTTATGTGTTTGCTGTGGTGTTCCTGTCGTCCTGTGGTGTTTCAGTCGTCCTGTGGGTGTTCCTGTGGTCCCGTGTGTGGTGTGGGTGTTCCGTGGTCCCATGTGTGTTCCGGTGGTCCCGTGTGTTGCTGTGGGTGTTCCGGTGGTCCCGTGTGTGTTCCGGTGGTCCCGTGTGTTGCTGTGGGTGTTCCTGTGGTCCCGTGTGTTGCTGTGGGTGTTCCTGTGGTCCCGTGTGTTGCTGTGGGTGTTCCGGTGGTCCCGTGTGTGTGTTGCTGTGGGTGTTCCGGTGGTCCCGTGTGTGTGTTGCTGTGGGTGTTCCGGTGGTCCCGTGTGTGTGTTGCTGTGGGTGTTCCGGTGGTCCCGTGTGTGTGTTGCTGTGGGTGTTCCGGTGGTCCCGTGTGTGTGTTGCTGTGGGTGTTCCGGTTGTTGTAAGGTGGGCAGGCTCCTGGACCCTCCACCACCCAGGGTGTAAGGTTGACAGGCTGCTGGACCCTCCACCACCCAGGGTGTAAGGTTGACAGGCTGCTGGACCCTCCACCACCCAGGGTGTAAGGTTGACAGGCTCCTGGACCCTCCACCACCCAGGGTGTAAGGTTGACAGGCTCCTGGACCCTCCACCACCCAGGGTGTAAGGTTGACAAGCTCCTGGACCCTCCACCACCCAGGGTGTAAGGTTGACAGGCTCCTGGACCCTCCACCACCCAGGGTGTAATAATGTACAAATATTATCAAGCAAATGGACCTTCCTTGACACAACTTCCTTCCATCGACAACTTCTTGATGACGTCTATTCCAACCAGTAAGGAATTCACTAAATAAAATATATAAGTGTTGCCAGAGGCTTTGTTTCCCAAAGATTGTTGTACTATATTGGCACTGAGTCATAAGAACTAAATATAATATACAAAATAATTTATAAACAATAATTAAACAACGGTACAAATAAAGATGATCTTCTTGGATGAGCAGGAAGAAGTAGACGTCTCAGAGAGCTGTTCCTTCGCTCCTGCGAGCAGGTGTAGTGATCCGTGTGATGCTGGTGACGTTACTTAAGCACTCCAGGTGCTCCGTCATGCACTCACACTCACACACACACGCACTCAGCATCATGAGAGTAATCTTGGGGGGCAGAGACGCACATCGCGCTCACACACGCCAGGGTGACCGGCTCCAGGGCGTGTATGTGTGTCGGCGGACATTCCTGCGACGCGTCGAGGCCGCCTCGTCAACACAGCGACAAGGGAAGGGATTGTTGGTAACATGGCCTCCCTAGTGTTACTTGGGGCCTCCCTAGTGTTACCTGAGGCCTCCCTAGTGTTACTTGGGGCCTCCCTAGTGTTACTTGGGGCCTCCCTAGTGTTACCTGAGGTCTCCCTAGTGTTACCCGAGACCTCCCTAGTGTTACCTGAGGCCTCCCTAGTGTTACCTGCGGCCTCCCTAGTGTTACGTGAGGCCTCCCTAGTGTTACCTGAGGCCTCCCTAGTGTTACCTGCGGCCTCCCTAGTGTTACCTGCGGCCTCCCTAGTGTTACCTGCGGCCTCCCTAGTGTTACCTGAGGCCTCCCTAGTGTTACTTGGGGCCTCCCTAGTGTTACCTGCGGCCTCCCTAGTGTTACCTGCGGCCTCCCTAGTGTTACCTGAGGCCTCCCTAGTGTTACTTGGGGCCTCCCTAGTGTTACCTGCGGCCTCCCTAGTGTTACCTGCGGCCTCCCTAGTGTTACCTGAGGCCTCCCTAGTGTTACCTGAGGCCTCCCTAGTGTTACCTGAGGCCTCCCTAGTGTTACCTGCGGCCTCCCTAGTGTTACCTGCGGCCTCCCTAGTGTTACTTGGGGCCTCCCTAGTGTTACCTGCGGCCTCCCTAGTGTTACCTGCGGCCTCCCTAGTGTTACCTGAGGCCTCCCTAGTGTTACCTGAGGCCTCCCTAGTGTTACCTGCGGCCTCCCTAGTGTTACCTGCGGCCTCCCTAGTGTTACCTGAGGCCTCCCTAGTGTTACCTGCGGCCTCCCTAGTGTTACCTGAGGCCTCCCTAGTGTTACCTGAGGCCTCCCTAGTGTTACCTGCGGCCTCCCTAGTGTTACCTGAGGCCTCCCTAGTGTTACCTGAGGCCTCCCTAGTGTTACCTGCGGCCTCCCTAGTGTTACCTGAGGCCTCCCTAGTGTTACCTGCGGCCTCCCTAGTGTTACCTGCGGCCTCCCTAGTGTTACCTGAGGCCTCCCTAGTGTTACCTGAGGCCTCCCTAGTGTTACCTGAGGCCTCCCTAGTGTTACCTGCGGCCTCCCTAATGTTACCTGCGGCCTCCCTAGTGTTACCTGCGGCCTCCCTAGTGTTACCTGCGGCCTCCCTAGTATTACCTGAGACCTCCCTAGTATTACCTGAGACCTCCCTAGTGTTACCTGAGACCTCCCTAGTGTTACCTGAGACCTCCCTAGTGTTACCTGAGACCTCCCTAGTGTTACCTGAGACCTCCCTAGTGTTACCTGAGACCTCCCTAGTGTTTACCTGAGACCTCCCTAGTGTTACCTGAGACCTCCCTAGTGTTACCTGAGACCTCCCTAGTGTTACCTGAGACCTCCCTAGTGTTACGTGAGGCCTCCCTAGTGTTACCTGAGACCTCCCTAGTGTTACCTGAGACCTCCCTAAGTGTTACCTGAGGCCTCCCTAGTGTTACCTGAGGCCTCCCTAGTGTTACGTGAGGCCTCCCTAGTGTTACCTGAGACCTCCCTAGTGTTACCCGAGACCTCCCTAGTGTTACGTGAGACCTCCCTAGTGTTACCCGAGACCTCCCTAGTGTTACGTGAGACCTCCCTAGTGTTACGTGAGACCTCCCCTAGTGTTACCTGAGACCTCCCTAGTGTTATCTGAGGCCTCCCTATTGTTACGTGAGGCCTCCCTAGTGTTACCTGAGACCTCCCTAGTGTTATCTGAGGCCTCCCTAGTGTTACGTGAGACCTCCCTAGTGTTACCTGGGACCTCCCTAGTGTTACCTGAGACCTCCCTAGTGTTACCTGAGACCTCCCTAGTGTTACGTGAGGCCTCCCTAGTGTTACCTGAGACCTCCCTAGTGTTACCTGAGACCTCCCTAGTGTTACCTGAGACCTCCCTAGTGTTACGTGAGACCTCCCTAGTGTTACGTGAGGCCTCCCTAGTGTTACCTGAGACCTCCCTAGTGTTATCTGAGGCCTCCCTAGTGTTACCTGAGACCTCCCTAGTGTTACCTGAGACCTCCCTAGTGTTACCTGAGGCGTCCCTAGTGTTACCTGCGGCCTCCCTAGTGTTACCTTCGGCCTCCCTAGTGTTACCTGCGGCCTCCCTAGTGTTACCTGCGGCCTCCCTAGTGTTACCTGAGACCAGGTCAAGCACCTGTGGAGCACGAGTCCTCACCTGTACCTGGGTAACGCGGGCATGCGCGCGCGCTTGGAGGCGCGCTCTTAATTGCAATGACCCCAAGAACAGGTGTCAGTAACGTTGTCAAGCGGGTCAGCTTAACAATTATGTTTCTGAATGTTAGGAATTAAATCTCTCGTCATTGGAAAGAAAGAGAGGTAGGGGAGACATGATTGCCTCATACAAAATACTCTAGAGAATTGATCGTGCAGACAAGGACGCGTTAATTGGAACAGGTGGTAAAGTAACAAAGGGACACAGGTGGTAAAGTAACAAGGGGACACAGGTGGTAACTTAAAATGAGCCACCGAGACATTAGAAAGAAATTTTCAGTGTCAGAATAGTGACACTAAGGCGCTACCAAGTGCTTGAGACAGACTGCGTTCACAACCCGTTAGGCTCGGGAAAAATACACCAATATACAGTTTCTTGAAGGTCGAGAGACGGGACCAAAGAGCTGAAGTTCAAGCGGGCCGTTTCCAATGTTTGGAGACCAAGTATCCTGTGATCGCCCTTAGCTTAGCCGGGCCCTGTCTTCAGAGACCACCTCCCCCCTCCCCCCCCTGGCTTGCTGGTCCGGCCACCGCAAACACACACACACACGAGAAAGAGACCTGGGAGTGGACGTAACACTAATACAACTCCTGAGGCACATATAAGTAAGATTACGACAGCAGTGTACTCTACACTGACAAAAGATAGAACATCATTCAGAAACCTAAGTGAAGAGGCTTTTATTGCGCAATTGGGCAATTGACAGTGGAAATAAACGAAATGTTCACACGGTATACTAACAGAACGAAGGGACATGAGTGAAAGCTGGACTGAATAGATTCACTCAGATGAGTCACAGAGATGTTAGTAAGTATTCCTTTAGCGTGAGAGTAGTGGAAAAATGAATGCACTTAAGGAGCAGGTTGTGGAAGTAAACTCTATTCATAATTTTAAAACTAGATATGATAGGGAAAGGGACAGAAGTCTTTGCTGTAAACAACCGATGACTAGAAAGGCGGGATCTAAGAGTCAGTGCTCGATCCTGCAAACACAAATAGGCGAGTACACACACACACACACACCACACACACACACACACACACACACACACACACACACACACACCATCACACACACACAGGGGCCTCCTGGCTGAGTTGGCACGATAGAGTTTTTTTCATCTGATGCGGCTGTCCACCTAGCAGTAGCTAGGGTACCTGGAAGTTAGACAGCTGCCACGGGCTGCTTCCTGGAATGTGTGCGTGTGAAAAGAGAAGGTGACAAGGATGGGAAAATGGTCACTGTTATTGAGGTCATCAAGAACGGTAGAGCGACGGTCTCGCTTCATGCAGGTCGGCGTTCAATCCCCGACGTCCAAGTGGTGTGGCACCATTCCTTTCCCCCGTCCCATCCCTATCCTTATCCTGACCCCTTCCCAGTGCTATATAGTCGTAATGGCTTGGCGCTTTCTCCTGATAGTTCCCTTCCCGCCATGTGAAACCTAAATAAAGAGAAGCGGAGCAGAGAGGGTGATCAAGACAGGGAAGGGTGCGAGCACTCAAGTCAACATGAGTTGGCTCCCGAATATTCAGAAGAAACAAAGAAGAAGAGAGGACAAATGAATCAAGAAGGCGGCCATCTTGTCAGAAGATCTCCCCAGAGGTCATGTCGACAGTTAAAATTCACCAAAAGGAGCACAGGCTCAGGTAAAGAGTACAACAGGTTGTTTAAGATCACAGAAAGAGGAACACTTGTGGAGTCGTAAATGGAACAGACAGTCTACTGTCGATGGAACAGATCTGTTCACATAGATACGGGCAGCAGAGGAAGGAACGAGTAACCGGAAAAGAAAGAGGACAAAGGGAATATTATTATGGATCAAGAGAGCAGCAGTTATGGGGCCTCAGCAACAGCTGGAAGAGGAGACAATGGAATAACCACGGAAGCCACCAGGACACCGAGCGCCAAGCATCGGCTCCTGGAGACAGACACAATGCCACAAAAACTGTGTGACCAGAAGTTGTGGTTCGATGGAAGTTGGCGTAGAAAACACGAATATTCCATTAAAGGATAGACAGTCTCAAAAACAGAGATAATAGAAACAGATAACAAGGAAAAACAGTATAATAGGCTCAGGATCAGTGTCAGTGACATCAGAGTTATGGGGCAGAGGTAAACCTAGCAAAGATGATTGAGTCAAGGGAGCGGTAGGACGGACCAGAGGCGGGGTTAGGAATGGTGCCCAACCACGATAGAGTTTGGAGTGGGAGGAGGCAATGGGGGGGGGGCGGTCAAGAGAATCGGGGGGGGGGGGGGGAAAGGAAGGGAAGGAATTATCAGGGGAAAGCGCCAAGCCATTACGACTATATATATAGCACTTGGAAAGGATCTGGATAAGGATTTGGGCTGGGAGGGGGGGGGGGAAGGAATGGTACCCAACCACTTGGACGGTCGGGGATTGAACGCCGACCTGCATGAAGCGAGACCATCGCTCTACCGTCCAGCTCAAGTGGTAGGGGGGGGGGGGAGGAAACAGAAACAAGGTAGTGCACTTGAGTAAGAGCACTATCAGAGAGAGAGGAGCAGGGACCAAGGAAATCTTCAGAGCCGGGGCAGGCGACTCCACTACTGAAATAGGAGGAGGCGCAGGGATGGAGTCGGAGGCAGAAAGTAAGGGATGTACTTCCTTCTTACCTGCCAAGGAGGAAGAAGGAAAGGAGCCAGCCTAAAGTTTCTGACTCAGAGACAGGTGTATCAGCAGCAATGTACTGGGCAAAGGCCTCCACAGTCTCAGCAGGTGAGGGAGAACGGATGCGGTCAACACGAAGATGGCTGGGAGGAGGATGGACATCAGCTTGGACGGACAGGTGCTAAGAAGGGCCCAAAAGACAGAAATGAGGGCTAAGAAGTAGTATTGGGTAGAGAAGGGAAGGAGATAGTGAAGACCAGGAAGGAAGAGAGGAAACACCAGGAGGACCCATGTGGAAGACCCTCAGTTCCAGAATGCAAAGGAGCAGAGAACGTGGAGGTGTTGGGGTCCAAGGCCTGGAAACGGCTGCGGAACTGAGAAGTGGGAGAGCGCGAGAAGTGGAACGCAACACACGAGCATATGTCATGTCGGAGAAAGAGAGAAGACGGCGAACCTGGCATCTCGCCTCAGGGAAAGATAAGCGATCGCAATGTTTCAGAGTGAGATCCGAACAAGGGTCTCCCCAATGCAGGCAAACGAAGCCAAGCGGTCAGCCGCTTCCTGAGAAGTGGCAGCAACGACACGTGTACCAGTACGGGTGGGGTTAAAGGTGTCAAAGGTATCCACCAAATCAACGAGGTGTTTATGGATGAATAAATCATCAGGACGAGTAGGATCAACACCGCTGAGATCAGTACCAATCAATGGAGGTGACAGTACCAAGGCAGCAACGACACGACACAGATGGAGCCACTCCAGGTGATGAGGAGGTCACCACTGGAGGCTTGGGGCTCAACCCTGCCACAGAGGTGGGAGGAGAGCAGAGGGAATCAGTCGGGAGAGTAAGAGAAGCAGCTTGGTCTGGGCCCAGTGTAGCGGGGGCTACAGAGCCCGGTCTTCCAGCTCAGTCCGACTCGAGGACTTGGTCGCCCACCCCAGGAGTGAGAAGTTAAATGAGGGTCAGAAATCGGCATAGAACGAATATGAATATAACTTAATTCACGAATAAGCCCCCATACCCACCAAGGAGCAACATTTGGAGGATAGGACACCCAAGAAGACGGCCCCCCCCCCAGGGGTGCATCGTGGATATGCGCCCTTGGGCTGAACGGTAGAGCGACGGTTTCGCTTCATGCAAGTCAGCATTCAATCCCCGACTGTCCAAGTGGTTGGGCACCATTCCTTTCCCCCCGTCCATCCCAATCATTATCCTGATCCCTTCCAAGTACTATATAGTCGTTATGGCTTGGTGCTTTCTCTTGATAATTCTCTTCCCACCAGAGGCACACGTAAACAGGGTATCATCAGCAACATATGGGATGCTACCAAACACCAGAACGTCGTATTGGAACATTAACCAGGGCACTTTCAAGGAAAATCTATAAAGTTTTTGTTAGACAAATATTGGAATATGCCTCACTGGCCTCGAGTCCGTCCCTTGTGAAACACACAACCCAAAATTGAACAAGTACAAAGGTTTGCAACAAGATTAATGCCATAACTAGCAGGACAAAATAATGAAAATAGGTTAAAGAAATTAAACCTCACACCCCTGGAGGAAAGAAGAAATAATTCGAGGGGACATTATCACAACATATAAGATACTGAAGGGGCTTGACAAGATAGATAAGGACAGCCTCTTTAAAGTGAGAGCAAATAGGACGAGAAGACACAGGTGGAAGCTGGAAACGCAAATGAATCTAAAGAAATGTACGAAAATACTCGTAGTTATGAAAGTTATGAAGCCAGTTCTATCTACAACTATAGAGCCAGATTCAACAAAGACCTAAAACGTCAGAATAGTTCAGTTACAGTGCAACAGGTGCAACAA
>WNGS01007935.1:21764-41418 GCA_020271785.1 Procambarus virginalis
CGTACACGGTACATCGTACACCGTACACGATACACCATACACGGTACATCGTAGACAGTACACCGTACACGGGTACACCATACACGGTACATCGTACACAGTACACCGTATATGGTTCACCGTACAAAGTATACAGTACACAGTACATCGAATACGGTACACCGTATACAGTACACGGTACACCGTACCAGTATGTCCTTACATCACTTTGGTTCATTTACGGTTCCGGCTTCCAGCTGTGTCCTCATGGCCATTGTGTACACTTGCCGTCAAGGTGGGACACTTGCCGTCAAGGTGTCACTGTGGACACTTGCCGTCAAGGTGGGACACTTGCCGTCAAGGTGGGACACTTGCCGTCAAGGTGGGACACTTGCCGTCAAGGTGGGACACTTGCCGTCTAAAAAGTTCACTCCACACAGTCCTCACTACTGCCACCATTGTCCTCCAGCAACCATAAGGTCGGGCCGGGACGGGTGGCCGAGGTGGTGTCCCCGGGCAACTGTCAGGTGGCATCAGTACTGTGTGGTGGTGGTGCAGGTGGTGCAGGTGGTGCAGGTGGGGCAGGTGCAGGCTGGGGGAGAAAGTAGACCTCTGACTTTCATTCCGGGAATGTGTTCTCGTCTCCGTCTCACGGGTGAGGTCCTCAGCCTGGTCGTCTCATCAAAGGGTTCACAAAGGTGTGTCAATACACACGCAAGTCACGATAACGGCAGATATCTAATAGGCAATCTTTGGAGCAGGAAGATGGAACACACGTCCTTGGTGACCCAGAGACGCGCGCCTTAACCCATGAACCATGACGTGCAGGCCTGGGATATACGCCCGAATCCACAAGGAGTCTGTAGGCAGAGGAGGCCTGGATAGGCCTGGAGACCATCCCCTGGGGAAGGTCGTGGTCCCCCTGGGGACGGTCTTAGTCCCCCGGGGAAGGTCTTGGTCCCCCTGGGGAAGGTCTTGGTCCCCCTGGGGAAGGTCTTGGTCCCCCTGGGGAAGGTCTTGGTCCCCCTGGGGAGGTCGTGGTCCCCCTGGGGAAGGTCGTGGTCCCCTGGGGAAGGTCTTGGTCCCTTTGGGGAAGGTCGTGGTCCCCTGGGGAAGGTCGTGGTCCCCCTGGGGAAGGTCTCGGTCCCTTTGGGGAAGGTCTTGGTCCCCCTGGGGAAGGTCGTGGTCCCCCTGGGGAAGGTCGTGGTCCCCTTGGGGAAGGTCTTGGTCCCCTGGGGAAGGTCGTGGTCCCCCTGGGGAAGGTCTTGGTCCCCCTGGGGAAGGTCGTGGTCCCCCTGGGGAAGGTCTTGGTCCCTTCGGGGAAGGTCTTGGTCCCCCTGGGGTAGGTCGTGGTCCCCCTGGGGTAGGTCGTGGTCCCCCTGGGTAGTCGTGGTCCCCCTGGGGACGGTCTTAGTCCCCCTGGGGAAGGTCGTGGTCCCCTGGGGAAGGTCGTGGTCCCCCTGGGGAAGGTCTTGGTCCTTTGGGGAAGGTCTTGGTCCCCCTGGGGTAGGTCGTGGTCCCTTTGGGGAAGGTCGTGGTCCCTTTGGGGAAGGTCGTGGTCCCTTTGGGGAAGGTCGTGGTCCCCCTGGGGACGGTCTTAGTCCCCTGGGGAAGGTCTTGGTCCCTTTGGGGAAGGTCTTGGTCCCCTGGGGTAGGTCGTGGTCCCCCTGGGGAAGGTCGTGGTCCCCCTGGGGACGGTCTTAGTCCCCCTGGGGAAGGTCTTAGTCCCCCTGGGGAAGGTCGTGGTCCCCCTGGGGAAGGTCGTGGTCCCCCTGGGAAAGGTCGTGGTCCCCCTGGGGAAGGTCTTGGTCCCTCTGAGAAAGGTCGTGGTCACCCTGGGGAAGGTCTTGGTTCCCCTGAGGAAGGTCGTGGTCCCCCTGGGAAAGGTCGTGGTCCCCCTGGGGAAGGTCTTGGTCCCTCTGAGAAAGGTCGTGGTCACCCTGGGGAAGGTCGTAGTCCCCCTGAGGAAGGTCGTGGTCCCCTGGGAAAGGTCGTGGTCCCCTGGGAAAGGTCGTGGTCCCCCTGAGAAAGGTCGTGGTCACCCTGGGGAAGGTCTTGGTCCCCCTGAGAAAGGTCGTGGTCCCCCTGGGGAAGGTCTTGGTCCCCCTGGGGAAGGACTTGGTCCCCCTGGGGAAGGTCTTAGTCCCCCTGGGGAAGGTCTTAGTCCCCTTGGGGAAGGTCTTAGTCCCCCTGGGGAAGGTCGTGGGTCCCCCCGGGGAAGGTCTTGGTCCCCCTGGGGAAGGACTTGGTCCCCTGAGGAAGGTCGTGGTCCCCCTGGGGAAGGTCTTGGTCCCCCTGAAGAAGGACTTGGTCCCCTGAGGAAGGTCTTGGTCCCCCTGGGGAAGGTCGTGGTCCCCCTGGGGAAGGTCTTGGTCCCCCTGGGGAAGGTCGTGGTCCCCCTGGGGAAGGTCTTGGTCCCCCTGGGGAAGGACTTGGTCCCCCTGGGGAAGGTCTTAGTCCCCTGGGGAAGGTCTTGGTCCCCCTGGGGAAGGACTTGGTCCCCCTGGGGAAGGTCTTGGTCCCCTTGGGGAGGTCTTGGTCCCCTGGGGAGGTCGTGGTCCCCCTGGGAAGGTCGTGGTCCCCCTGGGGAAGGTCTTAGTCCCCTTGGGGAAGGTCTTGGTCCCCCTGGGGAAGGTCGTGGTCCCCCTGGGGTAGGTCTTGGTCCCCCTGGGGAAGGTCTTGGTCCCCTGGGGAAGGTCGTGGTCCCCCTGGGAAAGGTCTTGGTCCCCTGGGAAGTCGTGGTCCCCCTGGGGAAGGTCTTGGTCCCCTGGGGAAGGTCGTGGTCCCCTTGGGGAAGGTCGTGGTCCCCCTGGGGAAGGTCTTGTCCCCTTGGGGAAGGTCTTGGTCCCCTGGGGAAGGTCGTGGTCCCCCTGGGGAAGGTCTTGGTCCCCCTGGGAAAGGTCTTGGTCCCCCTGGGGTAGGTCTTGGTCCCCTGGGGAGGTCGTGGTCCCCCTGGGGAAGGTCTTGGTCCCCTGGGGAAGGTCTTGGTCCCCCTGGGGAAGGTCTTGTCCCCCTGGGGAAGGTCGTGGTCCCCTTGGGGAAGGTCTTGGTCCCCCTGGGGAAGGTCGTGGTCCCCTGGGGAAGGTCTTGGTCCCCCTGGGGAAGGTCTTGGTCCCCCTGGGGAAGGTCTTGGTCCCCCTGGGGTAGGTCTTGGTCCCCTGGGGAGGTCGTGGTCCCCTGGGGAAGGTCTTGGTCCCCCTGGGGAAGGTCGTGGTCCCCTTGGGGAAGGTCGTGGTCCCCTGGGGAAGGTCTTGATCCCCTGGGGTAGGTCGTGGTCCCCCTGGGGAAGGTCGTGGTCCCCCTGGGGACGGTCTTAGTCCCCCTGGGGACGGTCTTAGTCCCCCTGGGGAAGGTCTTGTCCCCCTGGGGAAGGTCTTGGTCCCACTGGGGAAGGTCTTGGTCCCCCTGGGGAAGGTCGTGGTCCTCCTGGGGAAGGTCTTGTCCCCTTGGGGAAGGTCTTGGTCCCCTTGGGGAAGGTCTTGGTCCCCTGGGGAAGGACTTGGTCCCCCCGGGGAAGGTCGTGGTCCCCCTGGGAAGGACTTGGTCCTCCTGGGGAAGGTCTTGGTCCCCCTAGGGAAGGTCTTGGTCCCCCTGGGGAAGGTCTTGGTCCCCCTGGGGAAGGTCTTGGTTCCCCTGGGGAAGGTCTTGGTCCCCCTGGGGAAGGTCGTGGTCCCCCTGGGGAAGGACTTGGTCCTCCTGGGGAAGGTCTTGGTCCCCCTGGGGAAGGTCTTGGTCCTTCTTGGGAAGGTAGTGGTCCCCCTGGGGAAGGTCGTAGTCCCCCTGGGGAAGGTCGTGGTCCCCTGGGAAAGGTCGTGGTCCCCCTGGGGAAGGTCGTGGTCCCCTTGGGGAAGGTCTTGGTCACCCTGGGGAAGGACTTGGTCCCCCTGGGGAAGGTCGTGGTCCCCCTGGGGAAGGTCGTGGTCCCCTGGGGAAGGACTTGGTCCCCTGGGGAAGGTCGTGGTCCCCCTGGGGAAGGTCGTGGTCCCCCTGGGGAAGGTCGTGGTCCCCCTGGGGAAGGTCGTGGTCCCCTGGGGAAGGTCGTGGTCCCCCTGGGGAAGGACTTGGTCCCCCTGGGGAAGGTCGTGGTCCCCCTGGGGAAGGTCGTGGTCCCCCTGGGGAAGGACTTGGTCCCCCTGGGGAAGGACTTGGTCCCCCTGGGGAAGGACTTGGTCCCCCTGGGGAAGGACTTGGTCCCCCTGAGGAAGGACTTGGTCCCCCTGGGGAAGGTCGTGGTCCCCCTGAGGAAGGTCGTGGTCCCCCTGGGGAAGGTCGTGGTCCCCCTGGGGAAGGTCGTGGTCCCCCTGGGGAAGGACTTGGTCCCCCTGGGAAGGACTTGGTCCCCCTGGGGAAGGTCGTGGTCCCCCTGGGGAAGGACTTGGTCCCCCTGAGGAAGGACTTGGTCCCCTGGGGAAGGTCGTGGTCCCCCTGAGGAAGGTCGTGGTCCCCCTGGGGAAGGTCTTGGTCCCCCTGGGGAAGGTCGTGGTCCCCCTGAGGAAGGTCGTGGTCCCCCTGGGAAGGTCTTGGTCCCCCTGGGGAAGGTCGTGGTCCCCCTGGGGAAGGTCGTGGTCCCCCTGGGGAAGGTCTTGGTCCCCCTGGGGAAGGTCGTGGTCCCCTGAGGAAGGTCGTGGTCCCCCTGGGGAAGGTCTTGGTCCCCCTGGGGAAGGTCGTGGTCCCCCTGGGGAAGGTCTTGGTTCCCCTGGGGAAGGTCTTGGTCCCCTGGGGAAGGACTTGGTCCCCCTGGGGAAGGTCGTGGTCCCCCTGGGGAAGGTCGTGGTCCCCCTGGGGAAGGTCTTGGTTCCCCTGGGGAAGGTCTTGGTCCCCCTGGGGAAGGACTTGGTCCCCCTGGGGAAGGACTTGGTCCCCCTGGGGAAGGACTTGGTCCCCCTGGGGAAGGTCTTGGTCCCCCTGGGGAAGGTCTTGGTCCCCCTGGGGAAGGACTTGGTCCCCCTGGGGAAGGACTTGGTCCCCTGGGGAAGGACTTGGTCCCCTGGGGAAGGACTTGGTCCCCCTGGGAAGGACTTGGTCCCCTGAGGAAGGACTTGGTCCCCCTGGGGAAGGACTTGGTCCCCGTGGGGAGGACTTGGTCCCCCTGGGGAAGGACTTGGTCCCCCTGGGGAAGGTCGTGGTCCCCCTGGGGAAGGACTTGGTCCCCCTGGGGAAGGACTTGGTCCCCCTGGGGAAGGACTTGGTCCCCTGAGGAAGGTCTTGGTCCCCCTGGGGAAGGACTTGGTCCCCTGGGGAAGGTCGTGGTCCCCCTGGGGAAGGTCGTTGTCCCCCTGGGGAAGGTCGTGGTCCCCCTGGGGAAGGTCTTGGTCCCCCTGGGGAAGGTCTTGGTCCCCTGGGGAAGGACTTGGTCCCCCTGGGGAAGGTCGTACGTGGTCCCCCTGGGGAAGGTCGTTGTCCCCTGGGGAAGGTCGTGGTCCCCCTGGGGTAGGTCTTGGTCCCCCTGGGGAAGGTCTTGGTCCCCCTGGGGAAGGTCGTGGTCCCCCTGGGGAAGGTCGTACGTGGTCCCCCTGGGGAAGGTCTTGGTCCCCCTGGGGAAGGACTTGGTCCCCCTGGGGAAGGTCTTGGTCCCCTGGGGAAGGTCGTGGTCCCCCTGGGGAAGGTCGTACGTGGTCCCCCTGGGAAGGTCTTGGTCCCCCTGGGGAAGGTCGTGGTCCCCTGGGGAAGGTCGTACGTGGTCTCCCTGGGAAGGTCGTGGTCCCCCTGGGGAAGGTCGTACGTGGTCCCCCTGGGGAAGGTCTTGGTCCCTCTGGGGAAGGTCGTGGTCCCCTGGGGAAGGTCTTGGTCCCCCTGGGGAAGGTCGTGGTCCCCCTGGGGAAGGTCTTGGTCCCCCTGGGGAAGGTCGTGGTCCCCCTGGGGAAGGTCGTACGTGGTCCCCTGGGGAGGTCTTGGTCCCCCTGGGGAAGGTCTTGGTCCCCCTGGGGAAGGTCGTGGTCCCCCTGGGGAAGGTCGTACGTGGTCCCCCTGGGGAAGGTCGTGGTCCCCCTGGGGAAGGTCTTGGTCCCCTGGGGAAGGTCGTGGTCCCCCTGGGGAAGGTCTTGGTCCCCTGGGGAAGGTCGTGGTCCCCCTGGGGAAGGTCGTACGTGGTCCCCCTGGGGAAGGTCTTGGTCCCCCTGGGGAAGGTCGTGGTCCCCCTGGGGAAGGTCGTACGTGGTCTCCCTGGGAAGGTCGTGGTCCCCCTGGGGAAGGTCGTACGTGGTCCCCCTGGGGAAGGTCTTGGTCCCTCTGGGGAAGGTCGTGGTCCCCTGGGGAAGGTCGTGGTCCCCCCTGGGGAAGGTCGTGGTCCCCTTGGGGAAGGTCTTGGTCCCCCCTAGGGAAGGTCGTGGTCCCCTTGGGGAAGGTCGTGGTCCCCTGGGGAAGGACCTGGTCACGGCTGAGTGGACAGCTCTCGGGATTTGTAGTCATGAGGTTTCGGTTTCGATCCCCGGTGGAGGCGGAAACAAATGGGCAGAGTTTCTTTCACCCTGATGCACCTGTTCACCTAGCGATAAATAGGTACCTGGTAGTTAGACAGCTGCTACGGGCTGCTTCCTGGGGGTGTGTAACAAAAAGGAGGCCTGGTCGAGAACCGGGCCGTGGGGACGCTAAGCCCCGAAATCATCTCAAGATAACCTCTCAAGATATCCCTATCCTCTAACTTGTTTCAGTGAATATCTTAAATAAAATCATTTATGGTGTTACAACCTCGTCCCCGGACCAGGAATACAGCTTGGCTGCTCTACACGGAGGAAGTGCTGATATGTAGTGAATGTTTACATCTCAGGATGTGGTTATGAGAGTACAACCGCCTCATATATTGGCTTATTTTTAATCTCTCCAGCATCACAGACTTCCCCAAACACCAGTTACTAAAAATAACACGAGAAATGTAGACTGTATCTTCATACATGTGACTGTATTGTATTTGTCCTCCATGGTCAGATGTGTTCCAGTGCATGTGGTGTAGTGGGTTGATGAGCACTCAACCACAGGCGAGTGTAGTACATTTACAATGACATGTACTTAACTAGTACTTGCCTAGTTGTGCTTTCGGGGGTTGAGCTCTGGCTCTTTGGTCCCGCCTCTCAACTGTCAATCAACTGGTGTACAGGTTCCTGAGCCTATTGGACTCTTATCATATCTACACTTAAAGCTGTGTATGGAGTCAGCCTCCACCACATCACTTCCTAATGCATTCCATTTGTCAACCACTCTGACACTAAAAAAATCTTTCTAACGTCTCTATGGCTCATTTGGGCACTCAATTTCCTGCCGTGTCCCCTAGTGCGTGTGCCCCTTGTGTTAAATAGCCTGTCTTTATCTACCCTATCAATTCCTCTGAGAATCTTGTATGTGGTGATCGTGTTCCCTCTAACTCTTCTGTCTCCCAGTGACGTGAGGTTTAATTCTCGTAGTCTCTCCTCGTAGCTCATACCTCTCAGTTCGGGTACTAGTCTCATGGCAAACCTTTGAACCTTTTAGTCTTATGCTTGAGTACATATGGACTACACGCTGGAGTCGCATACTCCAGGATTGGTCTGACATATGTGGTATATAATGTTCTGAAAGATTCCTTACACAAGTTTCTAAAGGCCGTTCTTATGTTAGCCAACCTGGCATATGCCGCTGATGTTATCCTCTTGATATGAGCTTCAGATGAGTGTAAGATGTAGTGTGAGTGTACACTGGTGAGGCCTCATTTGGTACGAGTTACTAGAGATGTGAAGGGGAGATGAGGGTCAGGAAGCTGTGCTGTTCAGCTGCTGGTCTGACTCTCCTCACAAGTAGAGGCGCTTGACGGAGTTCACACTCAGCAGCGGCTCCCACCGCCAAGTGTTCACCTACAGTTCTCCATCGGTAACATTGAACACAATAAATGGTTCATACTAATTTATATTTTCCCAAGTGTAAGAGCGACGAGTGGCTCAAGGCTCCCACACCTCCGCAAGGTTGACACCTCTGGTGTGTGTGGTTCACAGGTGCTGGAACCACAGCACCCTAGTGGACCACCTAGGGGTGGCGCCCCCTCGCTCCTACCCCCAGGGGCTCACATAACGGACACCTGGGTGGAACACGTGTGTGGAACACCTGTGTGGAACACGTGTGTGGAACACGTGTGTGTAACACGTGGGTGGAACACGTGTGTGTAACACGTGGGTGGAACACCTGGAACACAGCTCAAGATGCTTTCATCTTAGCGGGAAAAATAATGAAATTTCAGAAGCTTGCCGCTGAGGGAGGTACTGAGCAACTTTCAAACAAAATTACCGAATTTTATCTTTTATGAGCACATTAACGAGTTCAAATTGATGATAAATGTAACAAGTTAATTATTTTCTTACAATTATTATTCCTGTTCTGAAGCGAACTTTATGTTTTGTTATTTTGATTTTCACTTCAGTAAAATCTTCAAATTCGTGATTTTCTTGAGTCGTTTATGACAGTCCTCCTCCCCCCCCCCACATGTAAATAACAATTCATTGTGTCTGGGACAGGAAGCCTGTGTATATATATAATTTAGGACTGCGTCGAGGTCCCCGTAAGGGGGCTCGAACTACTGAATTTTCCCAGGATGCAACCCCACAACACTTGTCTCACTCCCTGAGTACCTATTTACTGCTAGGTGAACAGAGATATTAGGTGAAACGAAACGTACTCAACCATTTCTGTCCAGGCCGGGAATCGAACCCTTTATCCCGAAATGTGTAGCCCGTCCTCATAAACAAAGGCCAAAGTCCATTCCATGCACCCGCCAAACCCGCTGTTTATTAATAGAAAACAGTTTACACACGACTCAACTGATGACGTCCGAACACTTCCGGAACAAGTGCTTCGCTGACGACTTTTGTTCGAACCCACAACGCTGTAAATGCTTCACCCACGTACTACAAATACAAATAATCGCCAACAGAACCTAAACACCTAACTTAACCTATGCCTATATATGAACAATATGCTAATATATTATATTAATTTATATTTGGGAACAGTGCCGTTTTGAATGGGCAGAGTTTCTTCCACCCTGATGCACCTGTTCACCTAGCAGTAAATAGGCACCTGAGAGTTAGACAGCTGCTACGGGCGGCTTTCTGGGGGTGTGTAACAAAAGAAGGCCTGGTCGAGGACCGGGCCGCGGGGACGCTAAGCCCCGAAATCATCTCAAGATAACCTCACGATAAGAAGTTAATAAATGTCAAGTAAATATATTTTGTCTGTAACAAGCATATAGTGGTATGCCCGTAATAGGTCTAACTGAACATACCGTTTACAAGGTGTGTATTATATGTGAATCTTTCACCCTTAATAATGAGTGATTATGGTGTTGAATGACCCGAAATTTTATAAGGTCTAGTTAAGGGTGTACTCACAAGAGTGTGCCAGGCCGCAGGGGTCATGACCCTGGGCCTCCTGGCCTCCGTCAGGGCCACAGCCGGGCCCCTTGGCCTCCGTCAGGGCCGCAGCCGGGCCCCTGGCCTCCGTCAGGGCCGCAGCCGGGCCCCTTGGCCTCCGTCAGGGCCGCAGCCGGGCCCCCTGGCCTCCGTCAGGGCCGCAGCCGGGCCCCCTGGCCTCCGTCAGGGCCGCAGCCGGGCCCCTGGCCTCCGTCAGGGCCGCAGCCGGGCCCCCTGGCCTCCGTCAGGGCCGCAGCCGGGCCCCCTGGCCTCCGTCAGGGCCGCAGCCGGGCCCCCTGGCCTCCGTCAGGGCCGCAGTCGGGCCCCTTGGCCTCCGTCAGGGCCGCAGCCGGGCCCCCTGGCCTCCGTCAGGGCCGCAGCCGGGCCCCTTGGCCTCCGTCAGGGCCGCAGCCGGGCCCCTGGCCTCCGTCAGGGCCGCAGCCGGGCCCCCTGGCCTCCGTCAGGGCGCAGCCGGGCCCCCTGGCCTCCGTCAGGGCCGCAGCCGGGCCCCCTGGCCTCCGTCAGGGCCGCAGCCGGGCCCCTTGGCCTCCGTCAGGGCCGCAGCCGGGCCCCCTGGCCTCCGTCAGGGCCGCAGTCGGGCCCCTTGGCCTCCGTCAGGGCCGCAGCCGGGCCCCCTGGCCTCCGTCAGGGCCGCAGCCGGGCCCCTGGCCTCCGTCAGGGCCGCAGCCGGGCCCCTTGGCCTCCGTCAGGGCCGCAGCCGGGCCCCCTGGCCTCCGTCAGGGCCGCAGTCGGGCCCCTTGGCCTCCGTCAGGGCCGCAGCCGGGCCCCTGGCCTCCGTCAGGGCCGCAGCCGGGCCCCCTGGCCTCCGTCAGGGCCGCAGCCAGGGCCCTCACACAGTCTCTTACCTGAAAAGAAGGAGAAATACACTTTTAGAATACTTGAATAAGTTATGATAATGAAGCTGAAGTTGTCTCGTTGGCATTTTTGCCATGTTAACGTTAACACCTGCACTAACAACTGTATAACACCTGCACTAACAACTGTATAACACCTGCACTAACAACTGTATAACACCTGCACTAACAACTGTATAACACCTGCACTAACAACTGTATAACAACTGTATAACACCTGCACTAACAACTGTATAACACCTGCACTAACAACTGTATAACACCTGCACTAACAACTGTATAACACCTGCACTAACAACTGTATAACACCTGCACTAACAACTGTATAACACCTGCACTAACAAGTGGATCAAGCAGCCCCTCAAGTCCCTTACGGTGTGTCCTACAAAATACACCTCCCCCCCCTGCCCCTCCTTGACGTCTGCGTGCTGTTACGTGTTGCCAGAGAAGGCACTTGTTGCAACACATCTCCAGTGGCAGATGACCAGGCTGTTATGTCTCAATTGAAGCAATTAAGATGATGTTTGTGTGTTTAACTGTAGCGGTGGCGAGGGCGGGGACCCGGGGCGGCGCGCTCTCACCACACAGTTAGTGGCCAGGTGAACAATGCTGGCGACTTCCCAGTCCTCAGTAGCGCGGGTAATGTGTCTATTGGAGCACGGCACGCTGCTCCTTGGCTGGTCTGGCCTCTCTATACCCTGGTCTGGTCTCTCATGTATACCCTAGTCTGGCCTCTCTATACCCTGGTCTGGCCTCTCCTGTATACCCTAGTCTGGCCTCTCCTGTATACCCTAGTCTGGCCTCTCCTGTATACCCTAGTCTGGCGCCTCTGTACCCTAGTCTGGCCTCTCCTGTATACCCTAGTCTGGCCTCTCCTGTATACCCTAGTCTGGCCTCTCCTGTATACCCTAGTCTGGCCTCTCCTGTATACCCTAGTCTGGCCTCTCTCTATACCCTAGTCTGGCCTCTCCTGTATACCCTAGTCTGGCCTCTCCTGTATACCCTAGTCTGGCCTCTCCTGTATACCCTAGTCTGGCCTCTCCTGTATACCCTAGTCTGGCCTCTCCTGTATACCCTAGTCTGGCCTCTCCTGTATACCCTAGTCTGGCCTCTCCTGTATACCCTAGTCTGGCCTCTCCTGTATACCCTAGTCTGGCCTCTCCTGTATACCCTAGTCTGGCCTCTCCTGTATACCCTAGTCTGGCCTCTCCTGTATACCCTAGTCTGGCCTCTCCTGTATACCCTAGTCTGGCCTCTCCTGTATACCCTAGTCTGGCCTCTCCTGTATACCCTAGTCTGGCCTCTCCTGTATACCCTAGTCTGGCCTCTCCTGTATACCCTAGTCTGGCCTCTCTATACCCTGGTCTGGGCTCTCTCTATACCCTAGTCTGGCGCCTCTATACCCTGGTCTGGCGTCTCCTGTATACCATAGTCTGGCCTGTCCTCTCTACCCTGGTCTGGCCTCTCATTCACCAACCTGCTGCTACTTCTCCTCCTCCACCTCACAGCTTACAGGAATGGTCTCTCCAGGTGACATAACTGAGAAGAGAGCCAGTATAATAACTCACACATTAACTATACACAACATTCACCGAGCAAGATGGATGGAAGCAGAGCCATTGCAACAGTTCACGAAATTTTCAATTGATCAGGTTTTCATGGTGAAAATTGAACAGATTGGGTTTCCATGATGGATAATTCTATACTTACCTAGTTGTGCTTGCGGGGGTTGAGCTCTGGCTCTTTGGTCCCGCCTTTCAACCGTCAATCAACAGGTGTACAGGTTCCTGAGCCTACTGGGCTCTATCATATCTATTGTGTATGGAGTCAGTCTCCACCACGTCACTGCCTAATGCATTCCACTTGTTAACTACTCTGACACTGAGAAAGCTCTTTTTAACGTCCCTGTGGCTGAGTGCGTGCATGAACGCATGAATGAATGCGTACATGAATGAGTGCGTGAATGCGTACATGAATGAGTGCGTGAATGCGTACATGCATGAGTACGTGCATGAGTGAGTGCGTTCATGAGGGAGCGTGTGCATGAGTGCGTGCGTGCCAAAAGCTTTGTCCAAGTGTTTACAATACTACAGATGCCGTTCAATGCACGAACTGCATGCAACACTGGTTATGTGTTGCTGTGGGTGTTCCTGTCGTCCTGCGGGTGTTTCAGTCGTCCTGTGGGTGTTCCGGTGGTCCCGTGTGTTGCTGTGGATGTTCCGGTGGTCCCGTGTGTTGCTGTGGATGTTCCGGTGGTCCCGTGTGTGTTCCGGTGGTCCCGTGTGTTGCTGTGGGTGTTCCGGTGGTCCCGTGTGTGTTCCGGTGGTCCCGTGTGTTGCTGTGGGTGTTCCGGTGGTCCCGTGTGTGTGTTGCTGTGGGTGTTCCGGTTGTTGTAAGGTTGGCAGGCTGCTGGACCCTCCACCACCCAGGGTGTAAGGTTGACAGGCTCCTGGACCCTCCACCACCCAGGATGTAAGGTTGGCAGGCTCCTGGACCCTCCACCACCCAGGATGTAAGGTTGACAGGCTCCTGGACCCTCCACCACCCAGGGTGTAAGGTTGACAGGCTCCTGGACCCTCCACCACCCAGGGTGTAAGGTTGACAGGCTCCTGGACCCTCCACCACCCAGGGTGTAAGGTTGACAGGCTCCTGGACCCTCCACCACCCAGGGTGTAAGGTTGACAGGCTCCTGGACCCTCCACCACCCAGGGTGTAAGGTTGACAGACTCCTGGACCCTCCACCACCCAGGGTGTAAGGTTGACAGGCTCCTGGACCCTCCACCACCCAGGGTGTAAGGTTGACAGACTCCTGGACCCTCCACCACCCAGGGTGTAAGGTTGACAGGCTCCTGGACCCTCCACCACCCAGGGTGTAAGGTTGACAGGCTCCTGGACCCTCCACCACCCAGGGTGTAAGGTTGACAGGCTCCTGGACCCTCCACCACCCAGGGTGTAAGGTTGACAGGCTCCTGGACCCTCCACCACCCAGGGTGTAAGGTTGACAGGCTCCTGGACCCTCCACCACCCAGGGTGTAAGGTTGACAGACTCCTGGACCCTCCACCACCCAGGGTGTAAGGTTGACAGGCTCCTGGACCCTCCACCACCCAGGGTGTAAGGTTGACAGGCTCCTGGACCCTCCACCACCCAGGGTGTAAGGTTGACAGGCTCCTGGACCCTCCACCACCCAGGGTGTAAGGTAGACAGGCTCCTGGACCCTCCACCACCCAGGGTGTAAGGTTGACAGGCTCCTGGACCCTCCACCACCCAGGGTGTAAGGTTGACAGGCTACTGGACCCTCCACCACCCAGGGTGTAATAATGTACAAATATTGTCAAGCAAATGGACCTTCCTTGACACAACTTCCTTCTATCGACAACTTCTTGATGACGTCTATTCCAACCAGTAAGAAATTCACTAAATAAAATATATAAGTGCTGCCAGAGGCTTTGTTTCCCAAAGATTGTTGTACTATATTGGCACTGAGTCATAAGAACTAAATATACAAAATAATTTATAAACAATAATTAAACAACGGTACAAATAAAGATGATCTTCGTTTGATGAGCAGGAAAAAGTAGACGTTCCAGAGAGCTGTTCCTTCGCTCCTGCGAGCAGGTGTAGTGGTCCGTGTGATGCTGGTGACGTTACTTAAGCACTCCAGGTGCTCCGTCATGCACTCACACTCACACACACACGTACTCAGCATCATGAGAGTAATCTTGGGGGCAGAGACGCACATCGCGCTCACACACGCCAGGGTGACCGGCTCCAGGGCGTGTATGTGTGTCGGCGGACATTCCTGCGACGCGTCGAGGCGGCCTCGTCAACACAGCGACAAGGGAAGGGATTGTTGGTAACATGGCGTCCCTAGTGTTACCTGCGGCCTCCCTAGTGTTACCTGAGGCCTCCCTAGTGTTACCTGCGGCCTCCCTAGTGTTACTTGGGGCCTCCCTAGTGTTACTTGGGGCCTCCCTAGTGTTACCTGCGGCCTCCCTAGTGTTACCTGCGGCCTCCCTAGTGTTACCTGAGGCGTCCCTAGTGTTACCTGAGGCGTCCCTAGTGTTACCTGCGGCCTCCCTAGTGTTACCTGCGGCCTCCCTAGTGTTACCTGAGGCGTCCCTAGTGTTACCTGAGGCGTCCCTAGTGTTACCTGAGGCGTCCCTAGTGTTACCTGAGGCGACCCTAGTGTTACCTGAGGCGTCCCTAGTGTTACCTGAGGCGTCCCTAGTGTTACCTGAGGCGACCCTAGTGTTACCTGAGGCGTCCCTAGTGTTACCTGAGGCGACCCTAGTGTTACCTGAGGCGTCCCTAGTGTTACCTGAGGCGTCCCTAGTGTTACCTGAGGCGTCCCTAGTGTTACCTGAGGCGTCCCTAGTGTTCCCCGAGGCCTCCCTAGTGTTACCTGAGACCTCCCTAGTGTTACCTGAGGCGTCCCTAGTGTTCCCTGAGGCCTCCCTAGTGTTACCTGAGACCTCCCTAGTGTTACCTGAGGCGTCCCTAGTGTTACCTGAGGCGACCCTAGTGTTACCTGAGGCGTCCCTAGTGTTACCTGAGGCGACCCTAGTGTTACCTGAGGCGTCCCTAGTGTTACCTGAGGCGTCCCTAGTGTTACCTGAGGCGTCCCTAGTGTTACCTGAGGCGTCCCTAGTGTTACCTGAGGCGTCCCTAGTGTTACCTGAGGCGTCCCTAGTGTTACCTGAGGCGTCCCTAGTGTTCCCTGAGGCGTCCCTAGTGTTCCCTGAGGCCTCCCTAGTGTTACCTGAGACCTCCCTAGTGTTACCTGAGACCAGGTCAAGCACCTGGGGAGCACGAGTCCTCACCTGTACCTGGGTAACGCGGGCATGCGCGCGCGCTTGGAGGCGCGCTCTTAATTACAATGACCCCAAGAACAGGTGTCAGTAACGTTGTCAAGCGGGTCAGCTTAACAATTATGTTTCTGAATGTTAGGAATTAAATCTCTCGTCATTGGAAAGAAAGAGAGGTAGGGGAGACATGATAGCCTCATACAAAATACTCTAGAGAATTGATCGTGCAGACAAGGACGCGTTAATTGGAACAGGTGGTAAACTAACAAGGCGACACAGGTGGTAAACTAACAAGGCGACACAGGTGGTAAAGTAACAAGGCGACACAGGTGGTAAACTAACAAGGCGACACAGGTGGTAAACTAACAAGGCGACACAGGTGGTAACTATTAAAATGAGCCACCGAGAGATTAGAAAGAAATTTTCAGTGTCAGAATAGTGACACTAAGGCGCTACCAAGTGCTTGAGACAGACTGCATTCACAACCCGTTAGGCTCGGGAAAAATACACCAATATACAGTTTCTTGAAGGTCGAGAGGCGGGACCAAAGAGCTGAAGTTCAAGCGGGCCGTTTCCAATGTTTGGAGAACAAGTATCCTGCGATCGCCCTTAGCTTAACCGGACCCTGTCTTCAGAGACTTCCTACCCCCCCCCCCCCTAGCATGTTGGTGCTGGCCGTCCCCCCCCCCACCCCTTAGCTTGCTGGTCCGGGCCACCACAAACACACACACACACACGAGAAAGAGACCTGGGAGTGGACGTAACACCTAATACAACTCCTGAGGCACATATAAATAGGATAACGACAGCAGCGTACTCTACACTGGCAAAAGATAGAACATCATTCAGAAACCTAAGTGAAGAGGCTTTTATTGCGCTTTACACTGCCAAGCGAGGCCAGTCTTAGAGCATGTCGCGCCATCATGGAGTCCCTACCTGAAGAAACACATAAGGAAACTGGAAAAGGTTCAGAAGTTTGCGACGAGGCTCGTCCCAAAGTTACGAGAGATGGGATATGAAGAGCGCCTGAAGGAACTGAGTCTTACACTAGAAAAAGAAGGAAGAGGGGGGATATGATAGGAACGTATAAAATAGTCAGGGCAATTGACAGTGGAAATAAACGAAATGTTCACACGGTATACTAACAGAACGAAGGGACACGAGTGAAAGCTGGACTGAATAGATTCACTCAGATGAGTCACAGAGATGTTAGTAAGTATTCCTTTAGCGTGAGAGTAGTGGAAAAATGGAATGCACTTAAGGAGCAGGTTGTGGAAGTAAACTCTATTCATAATTTTAAAACTAGATATGATAGGAAAATGGGACAGAAGTCTTTGCTGTAAACAACCGATAACTAGAAAGGCGGGATCTAAGAGTCAGTGCTCGATCCTGCAAGCACAAATAGGTGAGTACACACACACACACACACACACACACACACACACACACAGGCCAGTGTCCCTAACCTGCATACCATGCAAGCTGATGGAGAAGATTGTGCGAAGAAAGCTAGTGGAGCACCTGGAGCGAAAGAACTTTGTAACACAGCACCAACATGGATTCAGGGATGGCAGGTCCTACCTCACAGGGTTACTTGAATTCTACGACCAGGCAACAAAAATAAGGCAAGAAAGAGAAGGGTGGGCAGACTGCATATTTTTGGATTGTGAGAAAGCCTTTGATACAGTGCCACACAAGAGACTAGTCAAAAAGCTGGAGATGCAGGCTGGAGTGAAAGGGAAGGTACTCCGTTGGATACAGGAGTACCTAAGCAACAGGAGACAAAGAGTCAGTGTGAGGGGTGAGGTCTCAGATTGGCGAGACGTTACGAGTGGAGTCCCGCAGGGGTCAGTCCTTGGACCTATACTGTTTCTGATATATGTAAATGATCTCCCAGAGGGTATAGAATCGTTTCTCTCAATGTTTGCCGATGATGCAAAAATTATGAGGAGGATTGAAACTGAGGACGATAGTAGGAGGCTACAAGACGACCTAGACAGACTGAGTGAATGGTCCAACAAATGGCTGTTGAAGTTCAACCCGAGTAAATGCAAAGTAATGAAACTAGGCAGTGGAAACAGGAGGCCAGACACAGGATACAGAATAGGAGATGAAGTACTTAATGAAACGGATAGAGAGAAAGATCTAGGAGTTGATATCACACCAAACCTGTCTCCTGAAGCCCACATAAAAAGGATAACATCTGCGGCATATGCGAGGCTGGCTAACATCAGAACAGCGTTCAGGAACCTGTGTAAGGAATCATTCAGAATCTTGTACACCACATATGTAAGACCAATCCTGGAGTATGCAGCCCCAGCATGGAGCCCGTACCTTGTCAAGCACAAGACGAAGCTGGAAAAAGTCCAAAGGTATGTCACTAGACTAGTCCCAGAACTAAGAGGCATGAGTTACGAGGAAAGGCTGCGGGAAATGCACCTTACGACACTGGAAGACAGAAGAGTAAGGGGAGATATGATCACAACCTACAAAATCCTCAGAGGAATCGACCGGGTAGACAAGGACAAACTATTCAACACTGGGGGGACGCGAACAAGGGGACACAGGTGGAAACTGAGTACCCACATGAGCCACAGAGACGTTAGAAGGAACTTTTTCAGTGTCAGAGTAGTTAACGGATGGAATGCATTAGGCAGTGATGTGGTGGAGGCTGACTCCATACACAGTTTCAAGGGTAGATATGATAGAGCCCAGTAGGCTCAGGAACCTGCACACCAGTTGATTGACAGTTGAGAGGCGGGACCAAAGAGCCAAAGCTCAACCCCGCAAGCACAAATAGGTGAGTACAAATAGGTGAGTACACACACACACACACACACACACACACACACACACACACACACACACACACACACACACACACACACAGGGGGCCAGTAGCCTGGTGGATAGCGAGCAGTATTCGTAATTCTGTGGCGCGGGTTCGATTCCCGCACCCGGCAGAAACAAATGGGCAAAGTTTCTTTCACCCTGAATGCCCCTGTTACCTAGCAGTAAATAGGTACCTGGGAGTTAGTCAGCTGTCACGGGCTGCTTCCTGGGGTGTGTGTGTGTGTGTGTGGTGTGAAAAAAAAAAAAAAAAGTAGTTAGTGTAGTTAGTAAACAGTTGATTGACAGTTGTGAGGCGGGCCGAAAGAGCAAAGCTCAACCCCCGTAAAATACAACTAAGTGAATTATTAGGTGAGTACACACACACACATCACACACACGCAGGGGCCTTCTGGCTGAGTTGGCACGATAGAGTTTCTTTCATCTGATGCGGCTGTTCACCTAGCAGTAGCTAGGTACCTGGAAGTTAGACAGCTGCCACGGGCTGCTTCCTGGAAATGTGTGCGTGTGAAAAGAGAAGGTGACAAGGATGGGAAAATGGTCACTGTTATTGAGGTCATCAAGAACGGTAGAGCGACGGTCTCGCTTCATGCAGGTCGGCGTTCAATCCCCGCCCGTCCAAGTGGTTGGGCACCATTCCTTTCCCCCGTCCCATCCCTAATTCTTATCCTGACCCCTTCCCAGTGCTATATAGTCGTAATGGCTTGGCGCTTTCTCCTGATAGTTCCATTCCCGTCATGTGAAACCTAAATAAAGAGAAGCGGAGCAGAGAGGGTGATCAAGACAGGGAAGGGTGCGAGCACTCAAGTCAACATGAGTTGGCTCCCGAATATTCAGAAGAAACAAAGAAGAAGAGAGGACAAATGAATCAAGAAGGCGGCCATCTTGTCAGAACATCTCCCCAGAGGTCATGTCGACAGTTAAAATTCACCAAAAGGAGCACAGACTCAGGTAAAGAGTACAACAGGTTGTTTAAGATCACAGAAAGAGGAACACTTGTGGAGTCGTAAATGGAACAGACAGTCTACTGTCGATGGAACAGATCTGTTCACATAGATACGGGCAGCAGAGGAAGGAACGAGTAACCGGAAAAGAAAAGAGGACAAAGGGAATATTATTATGGATCAAGAGAGCAGCAGTTATGGGCCTCAGCAACAGCTGGAGGAGGAGACAAGGGAATAACCACGGAAGCCACCAGGACACCGAGCGCCAAGCATCGGTTCCTGGAGACAGACACAATCAATGCGATAAAACTGTGTGACCAGAAGTTGTGGTTCGATGGAAGTTGGCGTAGAAAACACGAATATTCCATTAAAGGATAAACAATCTCAAAAACAGAGATAATAGAAACAGATAACAAGGAAAAACAGTATAGTAGGATCAGGATCAGTGTCAGTGACATGAGAGTTATGGGGCAGAGGTAAACCTAGCAAAGATGATTGAGTCAAGGGAGCGGTAGGACGGACCAGAGGCGGGGTTAGGAATGGTGCCCAACCACGATAGAGTTTGGAGTGGGGGAGGCATGGGGGGGGGGGGCGGTCAAGAGAATCGGGAGGGGGGGGGGGGGGGGAATGAAGGGAAGGGAATTATCAGCGGAAAGCGCCAAGCTATTAGACTATATATAGCACTTGGAAAGGATCTGGATAAGGATTTGGGCTGGGAGGGGGGGGGGAAGGAATGGTACCCAACCACTTGGACGGTCGGGGATTGAACGCCGACCTGCATGAAGCGAGACCATCGCTCTACCGTCCAGCTCAAGTGGTAGGGGGGGGG
>WNGS01007941.1:0-20893 GCA_020271785.1 Procambarus virginalis
GAAACCCTCTCTCCCATCTCAACCACAACACACCAACGCCAACAACGAGGTAGTCACGACTAGGATTGAGAACCCAGCAACAGGCAACTACATGGGAGAGGTCTGGCGCGGAATTTTCACCGAAAACCTAACCAGGTTAACCTTGAAAACCATCGGAGGGTGGGCATATGGGCCCTGGAAAACGAGGAAAACCTTCACAGCCGACCAGCCATCGACGAAGCCCAACTCGATCCATCCCACCCCATTACTAGACCGATCACTCTTCTAGAGTTGAGGGAGGTCCTGAAGAATACCAAGAACAAAGCTCCTGGGCTTACTGGTATTACTCTCATCCAACTCAAGTTCCTTCCCGTTAACTACATCCAAAGCCTTCTTAACATGTATAATGCCATCCTGGCATCCGGGCACCTACCCACTGTACTTAAGACCGCAAAGATGATTTTCATTCCAAAACCAGGCAAGAGCAGATACTCCCCTGTGAAACTACTGACCGATCTCCTTGTTAGAAACGACAGGAAATGCTTTGAGAAGATCATGTCTAAACAGAATTAATTACTATATGGAATACCACAACCTCTCACAGAAAAACAGTTTGGTTTCAGGTACCAGAGGTCGACTCAACATGCAATAACGTAATCTTCGATGCAGCCGACAGCGTTCGCAAGCAAAATCAAAGGCAATAATAGCAACAAGAGATGTACACAAGCATTTGACAGCCTCTGGCACGACGGACTCCTCTTCAAGCTGACCAACCTGCCTCACCACAACTGGACCCTCCTGAGACTGATTAACAACTTCCTAAAAAACAGGAGGATCATCCCAATGTTTAACACTAAAACAGCAGCTGCATTCACACCTATGGGGGGTCCCCCAAGGGTCATGCATCAGCCCTGTTCTTTAACCTTTTCGTGAATGATTTGCCACGCCCCATCCACAATGACACAATTATCACCCAATTCGCAGACGATGTCATTCACGTTGTCACGTCGATGCCTGCAGGACAAAATGCAAAACACGACATGGTGATAAGGAAGGTCAAGGAGGAACTAGCCGCCACTGCAACGTGGGAGAGGGAGTGGAAAATCGTGACCAACCCTAGCAAAATCCAACTTTGCTCGATAGGCTGCTGGGCTAGATCCCTGGGAGCTATCAACATTGGAGGCACGCTGACAAGGGTACAGAACTCTACCACGATCCTGGGATATAACATAGCAAGGCTCCTGAACTAATGAACATATCAACAGAAGGCAGCAATTGCCAGGACTCAACTAGCCAAGCTATATCGCTTTCATCGGGCCCGCAATGTAAAACTTCACCTCTACAAGATGCTCATTCGGCCAACCCTAGAATACCAGTACACCTCACTCACTCTGGCAAAGAAATCGAACATGCTGAAACTGCAACGGGTCCAGAACAGGGCGCTGAGATTTGGGGCAAATGGATCACTCTTAGACAGTGTGCGCATAGAAGACCTTCATAACAGACTGAGGATCGACCCACTGAACGTTCGCCTGAACTGCCTCTCAATCAAAACACTATATAAAATGAAAAGTATGTACATGCCAAATCGTGAGGATCCCTTTGTTGTCCTCAACACGACGAATTACGCTATGCTCTACCAGCCCCACAGGTCGAGGAGGATGTCCCTCCAACAAAGGGTAGAAGATACATCAACGACGGAGCCTACCCCAGGCCCAGGATCTTAAGCAACCTACCACAAGAGGATGAATGGCAGCCACCAGCCCCACTGTACACATAAGTCCTACGACCTGAAACCCACCGATTAAGGATTTAAAAACTCCACTCAACCACCAACAACTAATAACAAAACAAGCACAGCTCTCCAAGACTGTCGGCGAGTAGCTACTTAATCAACCACCCACCTGTTTAATGGCTACTCACCGCCAGCTGATCAGAAAGAAGAAAAACAAATCTAAAAAAAAATAAAAAAAATTAAAAAAAAAAACAGCCTTTACTAACCACCATATATCACCTCCACATTCATCCATCACTTCTCATCACAATCAACCCCAAAGTGGTTGGGCCACTTACCTGTAACCCCCTCCTCTCCCTCACCCTAATCCTTTTCAAGTTTTATACATCCCACCCATCCTTCTGTTCCCAACTTACCAGTCCTATGGTCTTCAAATTTCGAACGAACGGGAGACATCTCCCATCACGCAGGGTGCAGTCGCACCTCCATAGATCTCCAGTATCATCTATGATACTGGTAATGGCTCAAAAAGGCCACACTTACGGGGCATGCCCGTGCCACCTTTTGGGTGGCTTAATCTTCATCAATCCATCAATCTATATAACATATCTATTTTGAATAATCATAATAATTGAACACTAGCAACTATGTCTAGTGTCTTACGCAATAACGCCAACTCGTGCTTCAATCCTCATTATTCATGTTATTCTCCTCTCCTAACGTAACAGAACAGACAAAAGAACAGAAGAGAGGAGAGAAACTGAGTAGAATAGAACAGAGAACATAGAATGAGCAGGGAACAGAACAGAACAGAACAAGGAACCGAACAGGGAACAGAACAGAGAACAGAACAAGGAACCGAACAGGGAAAAGAACAGAACAGAACAGAAAACAGAAGACAACTGAGAACAGAATAGAATAGAGAACCGAAAAAGGAACAGAAAATAACAGAACAGAAAAAATATTGAACAGAGAACATAATGGAGAACAGAAAAGTGATCAGAACAGAATAGAGAACCGAAAAAGGAACAGAAAATAACAGAACAGAAAAAATATTGAACAGAGAACATAATGGAGAACAGAAAAGTGATCAGAACAGAATAGAGAACCGAGAAAGGAAAGAGAACAGAAGAAGAGAGTATAGAGAATAGAACAGAACAGAGAACAAGGAACAGAGAATATATATAACGTCACTCTCTCCAAAACGACTTTCGAGAATTAAGTGATGAAATTTACGGTCCGATCCGATAATACAGGAGAAGAATGCCATTGGGGCGAGCCTTGAAGTGGGGACAGCTGAAGAGAAGTCGGTGAGAGGAAATGCTGAAGTTGAAGAAAAAAGTGCCAGGGCTAGACCCAGCTGCTTGTCCGAGTGTAGATGCTGTATCAATCCATATCTGGCTAGGCTGGGAGACGGGTCTGGAAGGCGGCAGTGGAGGTTTTCTTTCCTCTTGGTGTGTGGAGTGTGTCTACGTCGGGTACCACCATCTCAAAACGAGCAAAATTAGGTCCCCATCCCCCTAAAGAGGGGGAAGAGAGCGGCTGCTCTCAGTTGGTTTCTTCTTAGAATCTTCTATTTTTTCTTACTTCTAGTAGTCATTTGATGTTGTTCCTTGTACTGGGGTACTCAGGTGGGAAGAGATCCTTAAACAATGTTGCTTCATCGCACTGCGAGAAGATTTCTTCATTCGATACATTCCAATTTTTTTGGTTTGGGTTGTTCAGCAAGGCTTCTGCAAACTTCGCGTTGCAAACTTTACTGGTGAGGCGCCTGTATTCAGGAGATCCTGAGATATGCTTTTCGCGTTCCTCGTAGAGTTGGTTGATTCTTGAAGATTGCACTGGTAATGAGTATGGTGAGTGTGCTGCAGTGGTCTCTGGTGCTGGAGGTGATGTTTGTGTTTCAATTTCAACATAGGCGTTCGAGTCGTCATCAGAAGACGTGGTGTAACTTGCAGGAGATGTAGTTGCTGGTGTATCTGGAGTTGCTGGTGTATCTGGAGTTGTAGGGTCCAGGTTGACAGGCGTCTCTGGAACGGGGTCGGGCTCTGGTGGAGAGGAGCCAGCAGTAAACATGGCCTCTGGAATTACGAACGTGGGAAGATTGTTTGCCTTGTATAGTTCATTTAGTATTCTGTACCGTTGTCGGAGATCTCCTCCTGAGAGTTCAGTAGCGAAGTGTATCAAAGCTGCTACAGTGCTGTCAGAGGTGGCTGGAGGCGGTGTGAGTGAGGATTGGTGCAGAGGCGTCGTCTGATGCTGTGATTGGCTGGCGCGGGAGTTGCTGGTCCAGTAGTTGGGTTGCGCGCCGCTCGCGGCGCCACTTGTCGGGAGAGCTGGGAAGGCTTGTTCTTGAATGTTAAATCTTGGAGTAGAGTTTCTTGGTCTGGCTTCTGTCATTTGCTTGATTTCCTCTTGTCGCTTGGGGCAGTCTTGAGAGACGGCTGTGTGGTCACCGTCGCAGAGTAGACAACGTTTGGTGGCAGCTGTGCAGGTCTTGTGATGATGTTCCCCAGCACAAATGCTGCATTTCTGCTTCGGATTTGGGCACTTTTGTGAATAGTGGGTGTATTGATAACACCGAAAGCACTGACGCAGGTGGAAATATCGCTGCCTGGAGATCTGGTGGGGTGTGCAGGCCACTCCACAGCATCTGAGGCCGTTGTCGGCCGCGAGAGTAGCCTCTGCCGGAGTCTTGAGGGTGACCTTGAGGGTTGGCTTTCTGTTTACATCCTGCTGAATGAGGTGGGCCGATATGGCCGTGAGGGATCTGTTTTGGGTGTTTATGCTCTTCACAATCTCAGAAGCTGGTCGTTCAGCGATGATGTCACTCACTCTGTGAATGAATATAGTCCTTACTGCCAGGAACTGGTAGGGAGGCACGAGTGTTAGGCCCTGTGCTTCGAGTGCAGTGGTCGTTGTCGTGGTGAATAGGCTTTCTAGTGCTGCTGCACTACTGAAAAGAATTTGGGGCCCATTCACGTCCATAACGACGTCGATGGGTGCTACCCCAGAGGTTGATGATAGTAGATTCATTATCTCGATCTTGCTGTATGTGGTGTCGGTTCCTCGGAACCGCACCTTCACTCTGAACAGCATGTTCAGGAGGCTCTAATCGTTGCTGCCCTATATTTATCCACCCGGCAGTGCTGGGTGCAGGAGAGCCTGAACTAGAGGGTTGCACTTTCTTTAAGAGGTCTCCCGTCTCTTACCGGTATAATGCACCGGATCAGGGTGGGGTCTGACCTCCTAAAGCAAAGTACTCTGATTTACGGTTTGCTACAAGATCTTAATTATTCAAGACGACTGATGACATCGCGTTATCTTATAAAATACTATTCAATTTTATGCTTAGTTTATTTTTAAATATCCGTTGCAGGGTTCATTCATTGCCCAAATCAAGTAAATAAATACACGTTTGCGATGTTTAGAGAGGTAAATGAAGGGTTGCGACGCTAATTAAGCAACTAGCAAGCTTGCAAATTGACGAGCAATCGTTGGTGGTTGTGCTGCCAAATACCACCATTGCCGCAAGCCTCTCCCACCTTATCTCACGTGAAATTTGGGCGCTTTTAAGCTAAGGTACATTCAGTCAAGGGTTAATTTTGTAGATTAATCGTCAGTGTTATATATTGGCTACATTTGAACGGCAACAAACGAATCTGACGTTAAATGGTCGTTAGGCAGTGAGGGCGATGATAAGTCATATCTGGCAACTGCTCCTTGCCTCCCTCCCGCCCTCCGTCGTGGGCGGCCCCGCCCACTTTTTCCTCCTCCCACCCACATTTAACGTCAAATTTGGGCGTTATTGCGCTATGGTACATTCAGTCAAGAGTACATGAACCATCCTGTTCATGCACTTGCTACATTTGAAAGGTTAAGTTTAGTTCATATATTATGCACCCCATACCCATGCTGTGGGTGGTAGTGGGTTACAGAGGCACATAATGGGCTCAGGGACTGAACCCCACAATTCATTTAGCTAAACAAGTTATAATCTTGATGAGCTAGTTACAAAATCAATATAAGTCGTCACGTCATCAATGGGTTCGAGATCGACCACAAGTACAGTTTCTAAATTAAGCAACTTACATATGTGGAGAGCTAGTGTCACAATTGATATGTTTGTCCTGCACACCGCCCCCCATCCCGTGGGCAGCGGTGGATAGGTTACACCCCCCATCCAGTGGGCAGCGGTGGATAGGTTACACCGCCCCCATCCAGTGGGCAGCGGTGGATAGGTGACACCGCCCCCCCCCCATCCTGTGGGCAGCGGTGGATAGGTTACCCCCCCCCCATCCAGTGGGCAGCGGTGGATAGGTTTTCAAGTGTGGGGGCCTCACTCCCCCTGATCGTCCCTCACTTACCTGACACCTCAACTGTCCCGAGGACCCGAGTAGGTTAGGTGCGCCGGGGGCACCGTCCGAATGGTTTTACTGAGACGGGGCTATTACCTGGAGAAGTTGCATTGCCAGACAGGTCCAGGGGTGCTACATCTCGGAGCCCCGCGAGTGGCATGTCTACATAGGACTGGGTAGTTTAACCCGACGTCGCTGGAGTATGTGTTCCTGGACTATCATCTGCCACTTGGGGGCGGGAGTGTAACCAGATCGTTCATCACGGCTCATAACCCTGTACAGCATTAAAGAACTGTTTGCCTAGGGCCATAGAATTGCTGTAATATATAGTGGGTCACCAGTGTGATCACATGATTGGCACAAGCAATAATAAAGTATTTCTCCCTTAGGACTGAAGAAATATACATATAAATTATAATATATTTTCAAGATAAATCTAAATAATATGTACTTACAGATGATCACAATATTTCACTTATTACAATAAACAATAAGACTGTCTCTCCCAGAACAAAATACTACTAAAAGCTAGACAACAAAAGACACAGACTTAGCCTCCATGTTACGTCCCCGAGTAGCAGCCAGCAACTGACTGCCCGTGGCTACCCAACCCATAAGTCCTCTTCCCCTCCGCTCAAAGGATGAGGGTTAGAAAACAATAACTTTTTAATAAATGAGACTAAATCAACCACCACTGGTTCTCAAAATACATGTAGAATAAACATTAACATAATAGGTATTTCCCAAAATTAATAAGTACAATGCTAACTGCGTAATTACTGTATACACGTAATTTATGAATATAAATATTGTGACACCTGAAACACTAAACTGAACAGGTCCAGCAAACTCTCGTTCCCGAATCGAACAGGTCAAATACATGTGAGGAGACGCCACCGCTCCTATACCCCTTGACATTGCCAACACACACGATGAATATAATACATATACACATATACAGTTAATATCATGAAAGTTTATATAAATTTATTACGTAGCCAGCTATGGGTACGTAACACTTCCACCTCCAAGAAAAAAAATGCAATGGATTGAAGATCAATGGCATTTTTTCTGAAGTAGAATGTATGACACTTGATTTATGGTATTAATTTCACCAAACATGTACAAGCAATAAGTATATATTTCTGAACAGAATGAAACACTTCCAATATTTCTTACATGAAACTCAGAAAGTTCTACATATGTTTCACTGGAGTATGCAAATTTATCTCTCCAGGGTACTATCTCATTTATTTCACTTTGTTTCAGATCATACTTCACACACCTATCATCAACATTATCATCATTAGCATGAATAGAATTGTCAATAAAGGTAACTGTTTTCACACAGACATCACTGCAATTATTTTCTACATCTGTTTCTACTATTTCTCCTAGATCAGTCCCATATTTCCATATGATCCATTTTCTAGATGGTGGAATTTTCCAAGACAGACTCCATTTTCCATGACTCTGACTGGATGTAAAGTAGTGTTGGGACTTCTCCTGGGTATGCTCTGACAAAAGCATCTGCTCCGCATCACTCTTGATCCTCTGTGGAACACATACTCTCGCCCAATGGATACTAAAATTAGAGAAATTAGCATTAAACTTCACATTTATGTATAATATTTCCCCATTCATAGAACCTTCAGCAACACAACACACCAACTTAGCAAACCTTTGGCCTTGAAACCAAGAAATACAACCAAAGATAAGTGCAAAGACTACCTTGCACAGGCATATGCCTAGGCACCATATCTCAATCATGACTCTGAAGACAAGTTCACAATTGCTGAGGGTGAACTTGAACACAACACACACTTTCATCAACCGTCTAGTCTTCCAAAAGACTAACAAGAACATGCCGAAAACTTGACAACCCTCACCATCACTTTCCAAGTGATTTACGTCTGATGACAAACAATCAACCAAGAGGTTTAAGGGTTTTAACATCTTGAAGATGCACAGCAGATTACCTGGGAAACACCCAAGGACAATCTGTAACCCTTCACAGTTATTAACACAATCTAGGATAACCTTATCCCCCAACTTGAAATACACACCTGGAGCCTCAAACACCTGCTCCCAAGTATGATTAAATCCTTCACCACCAATATGACTCTGCAAGTCAACACCAAGATGACTCTGAAAGCCAACACCACACTTGAGTGGAACATACACTTTGTTCACTCCTCTTGCATCAAAATAAACTGGATCTGAATATAGAGACACTGCTCTAGTATAACTCACCACTTCCTCAGAACAACCGGATGCACAACCTACTTGAGTAAACTCTCTCTGCTCAACCACAAGGCTGGACAAAGATGTCCCACAGTCCATTACTTCACAAGAGAATGGCTCCTGCAGAATAAAAGTAGATTTCAACATTCTACACACACTCTGACTCAATTTACACAATGAGAAATACTTACTCCACATGGAATAAGAATCACAACCCACAACTCTCTGCAACTTAGATCCGAATGAAACTTTACTACTCTCAATGGTTTTACCAAAATTTCCTCCCATGACATCTGGAGCTGCTTGGAGTACTGTCTGTTCACAATCAATAACACTACCAAGCGGGGTCACAGCCTCACAGACAACTGAAGAGGGAGGCTCAATGGGTCTCCATCTACTCGACAGAAGCTGATCCTCTGGTTGATTTCCCACACTCTCCAGAACTGGATCTACAGTACAGACTGTCTCCTTGCTTCTCTCTGAAATCTTAGGGTCAGTTCTACTCAATGCACATAAATTAAAGGAATCTGAAGCGAGCGGGCAAGTAACAGGTAATTTGACCTCCTCCCCTATACTATCAACTTGACTAGGGTGAGGCGGGGCCTCTACAACAGACTTACTCTCGACAACTGATTCTAAACTTGGAGTGAGCGGGAATACTTCTGCCAACCCGACATCTTGTCTTAAACCATTCACTTGGCTAGAATACAACAGAGTCGTGGCTTTTAAGTTTCTCTCAACTCCTGGCACAACGTTCGTAGTGAGCGGGCAAGACACTGGTACATGGACATCCTTTCCCAATTTATTGGAATAAAGCAGAGTCATAGCATCAGGCTTACTCTCAACAACTAAATCGGCCACACAGGAATCTGGAACAACCACATCCCACTTCTCCACTGAAGGGGTACTGGTTACTGGAACAAATGCTTGAGTAACAACAGTAGAACTGACAACTGGATTTATAATAGTACTGACATCAGCACAGGTAGGATGGACAACACCATCTACTACAACAGGTTCGTTCATAGAACTAACTTCAGCACAGGCAGGATAAACATGATCTGCAACTGGCTGTTTATACAAACTGGGATTAATCTCACCCACAACATGATTTATGGCCACATCATTACCCAATATAACATCCACACCTGGGATGGGCAACTGTGTACAAACACCCACAGTGCATAAACTAGGAGCAATGGTGGATCTTAAAGTAACATCTATCAGAGGTACAGTTTGACATCCTGCAACACTCTGAAGAACAACATCATTTCCAGTATCTCTCTTTTCAACATTAGAAAGTATACTAGCAGAAATTAAGGTTTGGGAAGCACCAGTATCACGAAGAATATTCACCAGCTTCCACTTCCCATCAACACACAAAACTTCACCTGAAGACATATATGGTGAATACTGTTTCACCCAATTGGGGTTTACAGTTACATGTTTATTAGTAAATTTATTTTGCACACCTCTACAATAAATGAGACCAGTTGGTCGTAACTCAGGGTGCAAGATAAAACAGGAATTAATTCCATGGCCTTTTTTCTTACAATGGGAACAGGACCTTACAGTGGACACACCTGTAGAACCAACTGTAGGTTTAGAATTAACCTTATTATTATTTGACATTCCTGACAATGAAGTAGCAGGATTAGGTTTTGTAAGAAAAGAGCTCATGGGAGTAACTGGAGCACTAGGACTGCAGGGATTCTGATAAGGAGTTCTGTGAGCATTATGATTTACTTTACGATTAAACTTAGGTGAAGTGGCCGTAAATTGGGCCTTAGTCAACAACTCATGCTCATCAGCGAGCTTTGACAGCTCATAAATGTCTGTTACATTCTTTTGTTCTGCCATATAAGTAGATAATTTGTCTGGGAGACAAGACAATACTTCTTCCATGATAAGAAGATTCTTTAAAGCATCAAAATCTGTTACTGAAAGTGACTTTAACCATCTGTTGCAATAGTTCGTCTTTTGACGAGTAAAATCAGCTATTGTCTGATCACTTAACCTCCTTAAGTTTCTAAATTTTTGCCTGTGTGCCTCTGGATTTAATTGATAAGCATTTAAGATGCTTTTCTTTACAAATTCATAATCAAAACTATGAGCGTCAGGTAGGGATGTAAAAACCTCCTGACTACGCCCCTTAAATTGAGACTGCATAATTGCTACCCATTGATCCCTTGGCCAGTTCATACTGATGGCAATCTTATTAAAATGTGCAAAGAAAACCTCAGGATCCTCCTCATTAAACTTGGGTAATTCTATATATTTACTCATCCTTATGGGATTATTATCATTATTAATTGAAACATTACTAGAATTTCCATGTCCAGCTGCCATACGCTGTGTTTCAAGCCTATAGTTAGTGTCAGCCATCTGTTGTTGAATCTCTAATTGCTCCTTCTTGGTTGCTTCTAGTTGCAACTCCATTAAAACTCTCTGGTTTTGTGCCTCAAGTTCTAAACGCCTAGTCTCAAGCTCCCTCTGCTGAGCTTCAGCCTCTAATAATTTTTGTTGCCTTGCACATTCGTTTGCTTTTTCTTGAGCCTCAATTTTAGCATACGTTACTTGTGCATCTAACTCAAGACGCCTTAAAGCAATTTGATCACTTGACTCTTCTCTAACTTCCTCCAGACATTCTTCTCCTAATTCTTGGTTCTCAACAAAATGTGTCACTATGACTCTCAGAATTTGTGCCTTAGTCATGCTATTTCTGGCGTTTAATTCTAGCTTATTGGCCATATTTACTAACGCCGACTTTGTTAGGCTTTTAATTCCCTCAAAGTTTGGGTTAGTCAACAGCGACAACACTTGATCCTCCATCGTGATTAACACTTGGCACTTGATTCACAACAATAATAATAAACACACTGGCACTGCACTTCACTTCACTGTAAAATTTTCACCACACTGAAAATTCGCTTGGCCTCACTGCACAAACAAAAGTTATAGGATGACTTACCTCAAAATCGTGAAACGTTGTTACTTGACACACAGGAAGGCTTGCATGGCACATGGAATAGTTAATAGCAGAAAACACACAAGACACTGGTACCTAGGAAGGCAAGGTTAGATTAGCACAGTTAAGTTTAAGTGGGAAAAATATTTCCCGGCACAGGCCCCCATAACTATGTAACCAGATCGTTCATCACGGCTCATAACCCTGTACAGCATTAAAGAACTGTTTGCCTAGGGCCATAGAATTGCTGTAATATATAGTGGGTCACCAGTGTGATCACATGATTGGCACAAGCAATAATAAAGTATTTCTCCCTTAGGACTGAAGAAATATACATATAAATTTATAATATATTTTCAAGATAAATCTAAATAATATGTACTTACAGATGATCACAATATTTCACTTATTACAATAAACAATAAGACTGTCTCTCCCAGAACAAAATACTACTAAAAGCTAGACAACAAAAGACACAGACTTAGCCTCCATGTTACGTCCCCGAGTAGCAGCCAGCAACTGACGGCTGTGTGGCTACCCAACCCATAAGTCTTCTTCCTCCTCCGCTCAAAGGATGAGGGTTAGAAAACAATAACTTTTTAATAAATGAGACTAAATCAACCACCACTGGTTCTCAAAATACATGTAGAATAAACATTAACATAATAGGTATTTCCCAAAATTAATAAGTACAATGCTAACTGCGTAATTACTGTATACACGTAATTTATGAATATAAATATTGTGACACCTGAAACACTAAACTGAACAGGTCCAGCAAACTCTCGTTCCCGAATCGAACAGGTCAAATACATGTGAGGAGACGCCACCGCTCCTATACCCCTTGACATTGCCAACACACACGATGAATATAATACATATACACATATACAGTTAATATCATGAAAGTTTATATAAATTTATTACGTAGCCAGCTATGGGTACGTAACAGACATCCTCCTTTCCTTAAAAAGATGAATCAGGATGTTTACTGTGGCTTTGTAGCAAAAGCAAGTTTATTGACACAAAATAGTGAGAACATACTGCAAGAGATGGCTGATTACAATTTGGCATTCATTAAGCACACAAAGAATTTATACAACTTAATCTTTACCACAAAGGATTTCAATGTTTAAAAATACATATGCAATGTTAAACATGAAAGAAACTGTAATACAAAGTTACAAAATATTGAATGAGAGACCTGCATTATTCAAACAATATTAAATTTAGTTTAGCATAATAAGTAAATATTTGCATTAAATACAAACAAATTAATCATCAAATCGTGTAGGGCGTTAACATGACGTTTAGGACGAGAGTCCTTAAGTACAAGAATCTTTCGATGAATGTTATCTCAAAATCAAAATCAAAATCAAATGTTATTTAGGTAAGGTACATACATAAAGTGATTGTCAGTGAGGAGTAAATAGATAGGGCTAGTACATACAATGCCTAAAGCCACTATACGCAAAGCGTTTCGGGCATATCTTGTTTATCTGTTAAACTCATTTTTTCTTTTTCTTTTGCACGACTTTGCACTTCATCATTTTCTACACTAGTTGGAATCACTTTGAAATAAGCCATATTACGTGTTATACTATGATCTCTATTACTCACTGTTACCATAGTTCCTTTACACTAATCACTTTATATGGTTTGTATCATACGGCATATCTAACTTTCCCTCTTTTTTCTTTTTAACGAGAACAGTATCTCCAACCTTTATGAATTGTTCCTTTGCACGTTGATCATGAGCAATTTTCATTTTGCCCTTGGCTAGTGCATCCTTCTGAGCGAGACGTTTATCCGTTACTTGGCTGGCATGACAGGTAGTGCGATTCTCATAGGACGTCCAAATAAAAGTTCGCCAGGCGACTTGCCCAGTGTTCCATGCGGTGTTGCACGGTAGTTCCTGAGAAAAGCATACATAGCTTGTTTCCAGGATCGTCCTTCGGCATGAGCACAGCGTACCGCTTTCATGAGAGGTTGCATGAATCTCTCTACTTCTCCATTTGCTTGAGGATGTAGTGGCATCACACGGCGGTGTTTGAATCCAATATGCTCAGCAAAGTTGACGAAGTCTTGTCCATTAAATGGCGGTCCATTGTCCGTCTTGACAACTTCAGGAATGCCAAAGTTTGAAAAGATCTTGTCGAGTTTCGGAATGACAGCCTTTGCAGATGTGGAAGTGATGATTTCTACTTCTGGATAACGTGAGTGATCATCAATGACTACCATCAAGTACTCTCCAGTTGGTAGCGGTCCACAGAAATCCATCGATACTTCCATCCATGGTGCAGCAGGTAGTGGTGAAGGTTGTAGAGGTGTTGGTCTTGAAGTATCCACTGCAGCTTGGCAAGGGACACAGGCATCATGCATGTCCTTTGCTTGACGATCAATGCTAGGAAACCACACCTTTTCTCGTAGCAGCTGTTTGGTCCTTACAAGACCTTGGTGTCCTTGATGTGCAAGCTTCAGAGCACGTTGCTGGAGAACAGCTGGAATGACGATACGAGTACCTCGCAGCACGGTGTCGCGTTGTTGCGTAACACTTAATTCTGTCTGGATGTGTTCAAGTGCTTTGAATGCATCTTGGTCAACTCCTGAGGGTGGGATGTGTGGAAACTTTTCTAGTCAATGCATCCACTGTTGCTTGCAGAGTTGGGTCCTCAAGGTTGCAGTACGGATTTCATCAAGAGTGAGAGCCTTGGGGACTGCATCACAGGTTACAGAGTGTACATATTCCTCGGCAACTTGCTGATGCTTGGTGATGGTGAAACTGTTGGCAGGATGTCGACTGATGTAATCAGCGGGATTGCCTGCACCCGGCTTGTATTTCACCGTAAAGTTATATGGTTGCAGACGAAGAGCCCATCTCTTAATGCGAGCTGGTGGTTTGGACTTTGGATTATTGAAGATGGTCTCCAACGGTTTGTGGTCAGTGACTATCGTGGTGAAGGGTGCACCAAGCAGATACACATTGAAGTGTTCACAGCCCCATACAAGAGCAAGAGCTCCTTCTCTGCCTGACTGTATCGTTGCTCAACATCTGTGAGAGAACGGCTGGTGTAGGCAATTACTACTCTGGAATCTGGTTAACCAGGTTTGTGTTGGGCTAACACAGCACCTAAACCAACAGGACTAGCATCCACCGTTAACTCAGTGTCTATTAACGGATCAAAGTACGCAGCAGTCGCATTCTCTACTAGTGCATCTTTCACGGCATCAAATGCATTTTGCTCGATATCGCTCCAGTACCATGATGCATTTTTCTTCAGGAGCTCACGTAGAGGCTTCGTAATGGTAGCAAAATCTGGAATGAAGCGAGAACAGTAGTTTGCCATTTTTACTGAATAAATGTAAACTTATCACTTAAAATGTTCCTCAGAATATATAACACTTACTGCACTGTATATGTTAGTCAAGAATTCACTGTAATTACTTTAATTTTGCAAAGCACACAAGCATTTTAATGCAAAAGTTCACAACAGTGCACAATACAGCAGCAACTGACTGCTTACCTAGCCCTTGTATACATGTATTGTTACACCTACTCACAGCACCACAGCAGTTGTCAGCAGTTGGCACAGCAGTTGTCAGCAGTTGATACAGCAGTAGGCAGCAGTTGGCACAACAGTTGTCAGCAGTTGGCAAAGCAGTCAGTTCACAGTGTGAAGAATTTTGTAGCACGAAGCGTCTTTCATAACCAAAACATCAGGTTTTGTACACATCAAAGCGTCGTTTCGTACACAGCGTCGCCTCGCAGATTCCCCTATCACAGCTTCAGTCAGCACAGCTCGGGTAGCACACAGCATTGGTTAGCACACAGCAATGGTTAGCACACAGCAATGGTTAGCACAAAGCATTGGTTAGCATACAGCATCGGGTATGGTGCTCACAGACAGCTTCTCCTTCCTCCTCTGGGCGAGACAGCATGCGCTCCTTCCTTGTGTTTGAAGTTGAACAAATACCTGCGTTCCCAGTTCATCCTCGTCGCCAATGTTGTGTCTGTGTATAGCTGAGATAGTTTTGGTTATAGGGTTGATGTAAAGTCATGACTTTGTTACTGACTTTAATACTTATAAACGATTACATGACTAGAGTAGCTCCCAAGCTGGTAGGCGTCCTGTACGCTCTGTTTACCTTCTCTCTTGGCGTCCCAGCCGCAACACAAACAAACAGGTGGTACCGTTTTCTATAAACATGACAGGTGCGAGCTAGGTGTCTTAATGATACAGTAGTAATCCTGCCATCCGGGAACTTGACATGGGCATATTCCAGATTCACATCTACAACCTCAACCTCATCAACTAGAGGATCATTTTTGCTTTGCCGCACCTGATATTTTAGGAGGACAGGGCCTCTGCAAGCAAGCCACGTAGGTAGTGTTCGCCCTGAAGTTGATCTTCTTGTATGCTGGAAGAATCGTTCATGTGGTGTACAATTTGTAGAGGTACACAACAGTGATTGGATAGAGTGGAGTGCATCAGGAAGAACTACTTCCCATTGGGATACATCTAAGCCTCTCGTCCTAAGAGCTAGCAGCACTGTCTTCCAAATAATCCCATTGTACTTCTCAGCCTGGCCATTTCCTTTAGGGTTGTAAGGAGTCGTACGGCTAGTTGCTACCCTTTTTTTAGTAGAAAATCTTTCAACTCCTCAGACATAAACGAAGTTCCCCTATCAGAGTGTATATATGCAGGCATACCAAAGATTGCAAACAACTGCACCAGGCACTGAATTACTGTACCAGTAGTCATATCTGAACAAGGGAATGCAAAAGGGAATCTAGAGAATTCATCTACAACAGTAAGGATATATTTATTCCTTGAATGTGATGGAAGTGGTCCTTTAAAATCTATGTTGAGTCTTTCAAATGGCTGAGTAGCTTTAATCAAATGCCCAGAGTCAAACTTGCAAAACCGAGGTTTAAGTTCAGAGCATGCAGAGCAAGAATTAGTCATCTTCTTCACTTCTTCCACAGAATAAGGCAGATTTCGACATCGGACAAAATGAGCCATACGAGACACTCCAGGGTGACACAGATTGTCATGCAATTCCTTTAATTCATCCATACTGGTGGCACCACATACACGTGAGAATGCATCAGCTGGTATGTTCTTTTTACCTGGGCGATATACAATGTCATAGTGGTAACAGGAGAGTTCGACTCGCCATCTAGCAATTTTATCATTTTTAATCTTACCAGCTGATTTAGAGTTAAACATAAAAGCGACACTGCGCTGGTCAGTCACAAGCCGAAAATGGCGACCAATAAGATAGTGTCGCCACTTCCTTAGGGCTTCCACAATGGCATACGCTTCCTTCTCCACTGATGAGTGCCTTTGTTCACTATTTGAAAGTGTTCGGGAGAAGAAAGCTACTGGTTGTTCATTCTGGGTTAGGGTAGCGGCAATAGCATGATCTGAAGCATCGGTTTCCACAGTGAAAGGAGTTGTTGGGTCGATTGCTCGAACCACTGCCTCAGCAATGTCTTGTTTCAATCCTTCAAAAGCTTTCGCAGCAGCAGCAGATAAGGGAAAATCATTGGCATGAGAGAGAGGACGGATCTTCTCAGAAAAACTCAGCACCCAACGAGAGTAATGTGCAAGCATTCCCATTGTTCTGCGTAAAGAACCTGTGTTACTTGGTAGTGGAAGTTTTAACAGTGGCTCGAGGCGTTCCGGGTCAGGTCTAATTTCTCCTTCTTGTATAAGATATCCCAACAGCTTTATAGACCTGAGTCGAAAACTACACTTTTCAAGATTCAGGGTCAGGTTATACCTTCTCGCAACGTCCATAAAATGTTTCAGATTTTTATCATGGTCTTCCTCAGAATCTCCACACACACAGACATCATCAACGTAAGCGAAGGTACCCTCCACTCCTTCTTTCTCAAGGATGCCATCAATTACCCTTTGAAAACTAGCCACTCCATTAGTGACCCCAAAAGGGATACGATTAAATTCAAAAAGCTTCCCACAAGCTTCAAAGGCTGTATAGGGTTTTTCTTCCTCTGTTAAACCCACTTGATGGTAAGCACTTCTCAAGTCTAGCGTGCTGTATACTTTAAATCTAGCAACATTATTCACAATCTCATCTATGTGTGGTAAGGGGTAGGCATCCAGCCCCGTGAATCGATTGATTGTTTGTGAATAATCTACAACCATTCTTTTCTTGTGATGTTCTCCTTTAGTTACTAATACCTGGGCTCTCCATGGAGAATGACTGGGTCTAATTATCTCTTCACGTAGCATCCGAGCGGTCTCAGATTTAATAAACAACTTGTCAGCCTCAGAATAGCGTCTGGATTTTACAGCAATCGGCTTGCAGTCTGGTGCTAAATTACTGAAGAGAGATGGAGCCGGAACTTTGACGGCAGCTAATCCACATATTCTAAGAGGAGGTCTATCTCCTCCAAAAGCCATCTCAAGCACAGAATGATTTTGTAAAAAGTTATGACCTAAAATCACATCAGCACACAAATCGGGTAACACTTTGAGATTCACACCATGGTAAGTTTCTCCTTGTAATTCTAAGTCTACAGAACACTGACCCAGGAATTTTGAAGAGAACGATACAGTAGCCATAGAAACTGCCCCATTGTCAGGATAGACGAGTAACCCACTCTGCTCGGCAATATTCTTATGAATAAAGTTCTCAGAGCTACCAGTGTCAATCAGTGCACTGACTGGAATACCATTGATCTTAGAGCTAAGCACTGATTTATTGAGGCATGCGGGCGAGTCCCAGCTAAAGTAGCAAGCATAGCAGCGGAATGTTGGGTGTTTGAAGCACTATTAGTCTGTTTCAGAGATCGGCAGACCTTAGCATAATGACCCTTTTTCTTGCAATTCATACACAGAGCCTCTCTAGCCGGACATCGACTGCGAGGATGTCGAGTGTAACCGCAAAAGAAGCACTTTAAACCACTAGTTGTAGCTGCAGAAACTGTGTCAACTTTTTCTTCTGCACTTTCTTGTCCTCCTAAGTCCTCCAGGTCTAATGAGAGTGCCATGGCAGCATTTGTAACCCCTGGCTGAGCATAAGAGGCAGAAAGTTTCTGTGCCGTTTCTAGAGTGTGAGCCTGGTCAAAGGCTGACTGTAAGTCTAAAGTTCTATTTTCAAGTAAGCGCTGCCTTATTGTGGCAGAACCTAGCCCATTAATGAAAGCATCTCTCACATAGTTATCACTGGCTTCTACAGCAGTCACTGCTTTGAACTGGCAATCTTTAGCTAATAACTTTAAAGCCTGAAGAAACTGATCAAGTGACTCACCGGGTTCTTGGCGTCGTGTTGCAAGCACATACCTTGCGAATACTTCATTCTTGGGCTTCACAAACAGTTCTGTTAGGGATTTTTCAGCAGCATCATACGTAGTGCAGTCAGCTATGTAGTCGAACACACGTGGAGCAACGTAGTTTATTAAGAGACACAGCTTGTCCACGGTGGGAGTATTTTCTTCTACTGCAAGAGTGAAGTTTTGGAACGTCTTGAGCCAGTGACGCCATTCCTGAGCGGCGTTGGTGGCGTTTGGGTCAGTAGCAAACCGCTCGGGCCGTAGTAACCGCTCCATGTTCACTGGCTGAATTATTTGTTCAATAAATTGAGGTAAAGGAGAAGCATTGCCAGACATGTGGCTTTATTGAACAAATAATTACAGTACAGTTACATCCTGCAATACACAAGCCATATATTATACAAAACTTATAAAGACTAACAGTGCTTAAGATATATAATAAATAAGCAAAGTACACATGACTAACACTAGAACAAATAGAAATTAACTAGGAGTGAACATAAACTAACCTGTACACAGGCACGACACAGCTGGTCTGACAACAACAAACAGTCAAGCGAGCATCCAACAAACAGTCAAGCGAGCATCCATCCGGGTACAATAATACAATAACCTTTTTAGAGGGAGACGCACTATCATGGGTAAGGAATACCTACAGACAGGTGTTAGAGAGTGACAGTGAGGGGCGCAGGAGTGGGACTGGCGTAGAGTAACAAGCGGGTGCCTCAAGGATCACTCCTGGGTCCCGTACTATTCCTCATTTATGTAATGGCTTGACTGCAGTCAGAGTCATTTATGTCAATGTTTGCGCATGATGCGAAACAATGAGGAGATTGAGACAGATGAGGATTGTAAGATTCTCCAGGATGACTTGAAGTGGTTGCGGTGCTGGTCCGAGAAATGTCTGCTAGAGTTCAACACCAGCAAGTGCAAGGTGATGGAAATGGGATCAGAAGCCAGGAGACCGAAAGACCAAACACGATGAAGGGAAACAACCTCCCTATAACGACTAGATATAAAAGCCTGGGAGTGGACATAACACCAAGCCTAACTCCAGAGGTCATATAATTAGAATACCATCAGCGGCATACTCTACTCTGGCAAAAGTCAGAACTCTTTCAGAAACTTGAATAAGGAGGCTTTTAGATCACAGTATACCGCCTGTGTGAGGCCAGTCTTAGACTATGCCGACCATCCTGGAACCCCCATCTTAAAACACACATGAGAAGCTCGAAAAGGTGAAGAAGTTTGCAACGAGACTCGTCCCAGAGCTGCGAGGGATGAGGTACGAAGACGACTGAAGGAACTAACCTGACGACGTTAGAAAGGAGGGAGAGGGAAGACATGATACAGACGTATAAAATACTTAGTTGGGATTGACAGGGTGGCAACTGACGAAATGTTTACAATGAATAACAATAGAACAAGGAGGCACGAATGGAAGCTTGAGACTCAGATGTGTCACAGAAATGTTAGAAAGTTTTCCTTTAGCGTGCGGGGAGTGAATGACATGACATAAAGGAGCAGGCTGTAGAGGCTAACTCCATTCATAACTTTAATAGCAGGTATGATAGAGAAATAGGTCAGTAGTCATTGCATTAGACAACCAACGGCTAGAAAAGCGGGGTCCAAGAGCTTGAGCTCGTTCCTGCACAAATAGATGAGTACACACAGACACCCGAGGAGCATCACGTGACCACCAGCCAGAGAGGACGGGAGAGGGGGGCCCGGGTCAGGGCTCCGGTGGGGCCTCCCGGGTGGTGTTGGTGTCACCGTGTGGTGGCGCAGTGGTCTGGGGCGAGGGCTTGGCAGTACCAAGTGACCGGGTTCGAATCCTCCTCATCGCTCCTTTACTGATTTTCTCATTGTTTCATCACGTGAAGGTGATTTCATTGTGCATAATCTGGGCAGGGGGGGCGGGGTAGTAGTGAGGTACAGTTCCTGTGGCCAGTGGTAACACACTCGTCCGGCCTTTGGCCTGGGTTCGTACCCTGGCCTGGGAGAATTGATCAGGCGCCAGTCCTTAACTGTACCTCTCTTCACCCAGCGTGAATGAGTAACTGATTATAAAAAATTTGACAGGTCGTCTTCCAGGGAAAATTAAGGTTAAGACAAGTAACTTTTCGATTTGATTGATATATAAATCCAAATAAAAGGTTAGGTGGTCAAGCCTCGGAGCTCAGGTGCCGGCAGTGGTCAAGGCTTTTGCTGTCAAGGCGTCTAGCTCCATTGCCCGAAACGCTGTGCTTATCGCTGGCTTCAGGTGTTGTATGTACTAATATATTCTATGTATGTACTTTTACCTG
>WNGS01007942.1:20245-30433 GCA_020271785.1 Procambarus virginalis
GCTTGGTGCGGGGTACAGGCTTGGTGCGAGGGTACAGGCTTGGTGCGAGGGTACAGGCATGGTGCGGGGGTACAGTTTTAGTGCGGGGGTACAGGCTTGGTGCGGGGTACAGGCTTGGTGCGTGGGTACAGGCTTGGTGCGAGGGTACAGGCTTGGTGCGAGGGTACAGGCTTGGTGCGTGGGTACAGGCTTGGTGCGAGGGTACAGGCATGGTGCGAGGGTACAGGCTTGGTGCGTGGTATAGGCTTGGTGCGGGGTACAGGCTTGGTGCGAGGGTACAGGCTTGGTGCGGGGTTTAGGCTTGGTGCGCGGGGTACAGGTCTGGTGCGGGGGTACAGGCTTGTGTGGGGTACAAGCTTGGTGTTTGGTGCTGGGGCACAGGCTTGGTGCTGGGGTACAGGCTGGTGCGGGGGTACAGGCATGGTAAGGGGTACAGGCTTGGTGCGAGGGTACAGGCTTGGTGCGGGGTACAGGCTTGTTGCGGGGGTACAGGCTTGGTGCGAGGGTACAGGCTTGGTGCGGCGGTACAGGCATGGTACGGGGGTACAGGCTTGGTGCGAGGGTACAGGCTTGGAGCGGGGGTACAGTCTTGGTGCGGGGGTACAGGCTAGGTGCAGGGTACAGGCCTGGTGCGGGGGTACAGGCTTGGTGCGGGGGTACAGGCTTGGTGCGGGGGTACAGGCTTGGTGCAGGGGTACAGGCTTGGTGCAGGGGTACAGGCTTGGTGCAGGGGTACAGGCTTGGTGCTGGAGTACAGGCTTGGCGCGGGGATACAGGCTTGGTGCGAGGGTACAGGCTTGGTGCGGGGGTACAAGCTTGGTGCGGGGGTACAGGCTTGGTGCGAGGGTACAGGCTTGTTGCGGTACAGGCTTGGTGCGAGGGTACAGGCTTGGTGCGGCGGTACAGGCTTGGTGCGGGGGTACAGACTTGGTGCGGGGGTACAGACTTGGTGTCCCAGACACTACCTTGGTCCACCTGCCCCAGACACTACCATGGTCCACCTGTCCCAGACACTACCATGGTCCACCTGTCCCAGACACTACCTTGGTCCACCTGCCCCAGACACTACCTTGGTCCACCTGTCCCAGACACTACCTTGGTCCACCTGCCCCAGACACTACCATGGTCCACCTGTCCCAGACACTACCTTGGTCCACCTGCCCCAGACACTACCTTGGTCCACCTGTCCCAGACACTACCATGGTCCACCTGCCCCAGACACTACCATGGTCCACCTGTCCCAGACACTACCATGGTCCACCTGTCCCAGACACTACATTGGTCCACCTGCCCCAGACACTACCATGGTCCACCTGTCCCAGACACTACCATGGTCCACCTGCCCCAGACACTACCATGGTCCACCTGTCCCAGACACTACATTGGTCCACCTGCCCCAGACACTACCATGGTCCACCTGCCCCAGACACTACATTGGTCCACCTGCCCCAGACACTACCATGGTCCACCTGTCCCAGACACTACCTTGGTCCACCTGCCCCAGACACTACCATGGTCCACCTGTCCCAGACACTACCTTGGTCCACCTGCCCCAGACACTACCATGGTCCACCTGCCCCAGACACTACCTTGGTCCACCTGTCCCAGACACTACCATGGTCCACCTGCCCCAGACACTACCATGGTCCACCTGTCCCAGACACTACCATGGTCCACCTGCCCAGACACTACCATGGTCCACCTGTCCCAGACACTACCTTGGTCCACCTGCCCCAGACACTACCATGGTCCACCTGTCCCAGACACTACCTTGGTCCACCTGCCCCAGACACTACCATGGTCCACCTGCCCCAGACACTACCATGGTCCACCTGCCCCAGACACTACCATGGTCCACCTGCCCCAGACACTACCATGGTCCACCTGCCCCAGACACTACCATGGTCCACCTGCCCCAGACACTACCATGGTCCACCTGCCCCAGACACTACCATGGTCCACCTGCCCCAGACACTACCATGGTCCACCTGTCCCAGACACTACCATGGTCCACCTGTCCCAGACACTACCTTGGTCCACCTGCCCCAGACACTACCATGGTCCACCTGTCCCAGACACTACATTGGTCCACCTGCCCCAGACACTGCCATGGTCCACCTGCCCCAGACACTACCATGGTCCACCTGTCCCAGACACTACATTGGTCCACCTGCCCCAGACACTACATTGGTCCACCTGCCCCAGACACTACCATGGTCCACCTGCCCCAGACACTACCATGGTCCACCTGCCCCAGACACTACCATGGTCCACCTGCCCCAGACACTACCATGGTCCACCTGCCCCAGACACTACCATGGTCCACCTGCCCCAGACACTACATGGTCCACCTGCCCCAGACACTACCATGGTCCACCTGCCCCAGACACTACCATGGTCCACCTGCCCCAGACACTACCATGGTCCACCTGCCCCAGACACTACATTGGTCCACCTGCCCCAGACACTACCATGGTCCACCTGCCCCAGACACTACCATGGTCCACCTGCCCCAGACACTACCATGGTCCACCTTCCCCAGACACTACCATGGTCCACCTGCCCCAGACACTACCTTGGTCCACCTGCCCCAGACACTACCTTGGTCCACCTGCCCCAGACACTACCTTGGTCCACCTGCCCCAGACACTACCATGGTCCACCTGCCCCAGACACTACCTTGGTCCACCTGCCCCAGACACTACCTGGGTCCACCTGCCCCAGACACTACCATGGTCCACCTGCCCCAGACACTACCATGGTCCACCTGCCCCAGACACTACCATGGTCCACCTGCCCCAGACACTACCATGGTCCACCTGCCCCAGACACTACCTTGGTCCACCTGCCCCAGACACTACATGGTCCACCTGCCCCAGACACTACCATGGTCCACCTGCCCCAGACACTACCTTGGTCCACCTGCCCCAGACACTACCTTGGTCCACCTGCCCCAGACACTACCTTGGTCCACCTGCCCCAGACACTACCTTGGTCCACCTGCCCCAGACACTACCATGGTCCACCTGTCCCAGACACTACCTTGGTCCACCTGCCCCAGACACTACCTTGGTCCACCTGCCCCAGACACTACCATGGTCCACCTGCCCCAGACACTACCTTGGTCCACCTGCCCCAGACACTACCATGGTCCACCTGTCCCAGACACTACCTTGGTCCACCTGCCCCAGACACTACCTTGGTCCACCTGTCCCAGACACTACCATGGTCCACCTGTCCCAGACACTACCATGGTCCACCTGCCCCAGACACTACCATGGTCCACCTGCCCAGACACTACCTTGGTCCACCTGTCCCAGACACTACCTTGGTCCACCTGCCCCAGACACTACCTTGGTCCACCTGCCCAGACACTACCTTGGTCCACCTGCCCAGACACTACCATGGTCCACCTGTCCCAGACACTACCATGGTCCACCTGCCCCAGACACTACCTTGGTCCACCTGCCCCAGACACTACCTTGGTCCACCTGCCCAGACACTACCTTGGTCCACCTGCCCCAGACACTACCATGGTCCACCTGTCCCAGACACTACCATGGTCCACCTGTCCCAGACACTACCATGGTCCACCTGTCCCAGACACTACCTTGGTCCACCTGCCCCAGACACTACCATGGTCCACCTGCCCCAGACACTACCATGGTCCACCTGCCCCAGACACTACCATGGTCCACCTGCCCCAGACACTACCATGGTCCACCTGCCCCAGACACTACCATGGTCCACCTGCCCCAGACACTACCATGGTCCACCTGTCCCAGACACTACCTTGGTCCACCTGCCCCAGACACTACCATGGTCCACCTGCCCCAGACACTACCATGGTCCACCTGCCCCAGACACTACCATGGTCCACCTGCCCCAGACACTACCATGGTCCACCTGCCCCAGACACTACCATGGTCCACCTGTCCCAGACACTACCTTGGTCCACCTGCCCCAGACACTACCATGGTCCACCTGCCCCAGACACTACCATGGTCCACCTGCCCCAGACACTACCATGGTCCACCTGCCCCAGACACTACCATGGTCCACCTGCCCCAGACACTACCTTGGTCCACCTGCCCCAGACACTACCATGGGCCACCTGTCCCAGGCACTACATTGGTCCACCTGCCCCAGACACTACCTTGGTCCACCTGCCCCAGACACTACATTGGTCCACCTGCCCCAGACACTACCTTGGTCCACCTGCCCCAGACACTACATTGGTCCACCTGCCCCAGACACTACCTTGGTCCACCTGCCCCAGACACTACCTTGGTCCACCTGTCCCAGACACTACCATGGTCCACCTGTCCCAGACACTACCTTGGTCCACCTGTCCCAGACACTACCATGGTCCACCTGACCCAGACACTACCTTGGTCCACCTGCCCCAGACACTACATGGTCCACCTGCCCCAGACACTACATGGTCCACCTGCCCCAGACACTACATGGTCCACCTGCCCCAGACACTACCATGGTCCACCTGCCCCAGACACTACCTTGGTCCACCTGCCCAGACACTACCATGGTCCACCTGCCCCAGACACTACATGGTCCACCTGCCCCAGACACTACCATGGTCCACCTGCCCCAGACACTACCTTGGTCCACCTGTCCCAGACACTACCTTGGTCCACCTGTCCCAGACACTACATTGGTCCACCTGCCCCAGACACTACCATGGTCCACCTGTCCCAGACACTACCTTGGTCCACCTGCCCCAGACACTACCTTGGTCCACCTGCCCCAGACACTACCATGGTCCACCTGTCCCAGACACTACCATGGTCCACCTGCCCCAGACACTACATTGGTCCACCTGCCCCAGACACTACCATGGTCCACCTGTCCCAGACACTACCATGGTCCACCTGCCCCAGACACTACCATGGTCCACCTGCCCCAGACACTACCTTGGTCCACCTGCCCCAGACACTACCTTGGTCCAACTGTCCCAGACACTACCATGGTCCACCTGTCCCAGACACTACCTTGGTCCACCTGCCCCAGACACTACCTTGGTCCACCTGCCCAGACACTACCATGGTCCACCTGCCCCAGATGCTACCATGGTCCACCTGTCCCAGACACTACCATGGTCCACCTGTCCCAGATGCTACCATGGTCCACCTGCCCCAGACACTACCATGGTCCACCTGCCCCAGATGCTACCATGGTCCACCTGCCCCAGACACTACCATGGTCCACCTGCCCCAGATGCTACCATGGTCCACCTGCCCCAGACACTACCATGGTCCACCTGCCCCAGACACTACCATGGTCCACCTGCCCCAGACACTACCTTGGTCCACCTGTCCCAGACACTACATGGTCCACCTGTCCCAGACACTACCATTGTCCACCTGTCCCAGACACTACCTTGGTCCACCTGCCCCAGACACTGCCATGGTCCACCTGCCCCAGACACTACCATGGTCCACCTGCCCCAGACACTACCTTGGTCCACCTGCCCCAGACACTACCTGGTCCACCTGTCCCCAGACACTACCATGGTCCACCTGTCCCAGACACTACCTTGGTCCACCTGTCCCAGACACTACATGGTCCACCTGCCCCAGACACTACCATGGTCCACCTGTCCCAGACACTACCATGGTCCACCTGCCCCAGACACTGCCATGGTCCACCTGCCCCAGACACTACATGGTCCACCTGCCCCAGACACTACCATGGTCCACCTGCCCCAGAACTACCTTGGTCCACCTGCCCGACACTACCATGGTCCACCTGTCCCAGACACTACATTGGTCCACCTGTCCCAGACACTACATTGGTCCACCTGTCCCAGACACTACCATGGTCCACCTCTCCCAGACACTACCATGGTCCACGTGCCCCAGACACTACCTTGGTCCCCCTGTCCCAGACACTACCATGGTCCACCTGTCCCAGACACTACATTGGTCAACCTGTCCAGCAGACACTCCATTGGTCCACCTGCCCAAGACACTACCATGGTCCACCTGTCCCGGACACTACCATGGTCCACCTTCCCCAGACACTACATTGGTCACCTGTCCCAGACACTACCATGGTCCACCTGTCCCAGACACTACCTTGGTCCACTTGTCCCAGACACTACCATGGCCCACCTGCCCCAGACACTACCATGGTCCATCTGTCCCAGACACTACCTTGGTCCACCTGTCCCAGACAATACTTTGGTCCACCTGCCCCAGACACAACCATGGGCCACCTGTCCCAGGCACTACATTGGTCCACCTGCCCAGACACTACCTTGGTCACCTACCCCAGACACTACATTGGTCCTACCTGCCCCAGACACTACCTGGTCCACCTGCCCCAGACAGTACCTTGGTCCACCTGCGCCAGACACTACCTTGGTCCACCTGCCCCTGACACTACCATGATCCACCTGTCCCAGACACTACCATGGTCCAACTGCCCCAGACACTACCTTGGTCCACCTTTCCCAGACACTACATTGGTCCACCTGCCAGACACTACCTTGGTCCCCCTGTCCCAGACACTACCATGATCCACCTGTCCCAGACACTACCATGGTCCACCTGTCACAGACACTACCATGGTCCACCTGTCCCAGACACTCCTTTGGTCCATCTGCCCAGACACTACCATGGGTCCACCTGCCAGACACTGCCATGGTCCACCTGCCCCAGGCACTGCCAGGTCACCTGCCCCAGACACTGCCATGGTCCACCTGCCCCCGACACTGCCATGGTCCACCTGCCCCAGACACTACCTTGGTCCACCTGCCCCAGACATTACCATGGTCCACCTGCCAGGAACTACAATTGGTCTCCACCTGCCCCAGACACTACCTTGGTCCACCTGCCCCAGACACTACATTGGTCCACCTGCCCCAGACACTACCTTGGTCAACCTGCCCAGACACTACATTGGTCCACCTGCCCCAGACACTACCTTGGTCCACCTGCCCCAGACACTAACTTGGTCCACCTGTCCCAGACACTACCATGGTCCACCTGTCCCAGACACTACCTTGGTCCCCCTGTCCCAGACACTACCATGGTCCCCCTGTCCCAGACACTACCTTTGTCCACCTGTCCCAGACACTTCATGGTCCACCTGCCCCAGACACTTCATGTTCCACCTGCCCCAGACACTACACTGGTCCACCTGCCCCAGACACTACCATGGTCCACCTGCCCCAGACACTACCTTGGTCAACCTGCCCCAGACACTACCATGGTCCACCTGCCCCAGACACTTCATTGTCCACCTGCCCCAGACACTTCATGGTCCACCTGCCCCAGACACTACCATGGTCCACCTGCCCAGACACTACCTTGGTCCACCTGCTCCAGACACTACCATGGTCCACCTGTCCCAGACACTACCTTGGTCCACCTTTCCCAGACACTACCATGGTCCACATGACCCAGACACTACCTTGGTCCACTGTCCAGACACTTCATGGTCCACCTGCCCCAGACATTACCATGGTCCACCTGCCCCAGACAATTCATGGTTCACCTGCCCCAGACACTACCATGGTCCCCCTGCCCCAGACACTACCTTGGTCCACCTGCCCCAGGCACTACCTTGGTCCACCTGTCCCCCAAGACACTACATTGGTCCACCTGTCCCAGACACTTCATGGTCCACCTGCCCCAGACACTACCATGGTCCACCTGCCCCAGACACTACCTTGGTCCACCTTTCCCAGACACTACCATGGTCCACCTGCCCCAGACACTTCATTGTCCACCTGCCCCAGACACTTCATGGTTCCACCTGCACCAGACACTACCATGGTCCACCTGCCCAACACTACCTGGTCACATGTCCCAGACACCTACCCTTGTCCACCTGTCCCAGACACTACATTTGTCCACCTGTCCCAGACACTACCTTGGTCCACCTGCCCCAGGCACTACCTTGGTCCACCTGCCCCAGACACCTCCATTGGTCCACCGGTCCCAGACACTACCTTGGTCAACCTGCCCCAGACACTACCTTGTTCCACCTGCCCCAGACACTACCTGGTCCACCTGTCCCAGACACTACCATGGTCCACCTGCCCCAGACCACTACCATGGTCACCACTGCCCCAGACACTACCTTGGTCCACCTGCCCAGACACTACCTTGGTCCACCTGTCCCAGACACTACAATGGTCCACCCTGTCCCAGACACTACCTTGGTCCACCTGCCCCAGACCCTACCTTGGTCCACCTGGCCCAGACACTACCATGGTCCACCTGCCCCAGATGCTACCATGGTCCACCTGTCCCCGACACTACCTTGGTCCCCCTGTCCCAGACACTACCTTGTTCCACCTGCCCCAGACACTACTTTGGTCCACCTGCCCCAGACACGACCATGGTCCACCTGCCCCAGATGCTACCATGGTCCACCGCCCCAGACACTACCATGGTCCACCTGACCCAGATGCTACCATGGTCCACCTGCCCCAGACACTACCATGGTCCAACTGCCCCAGACACTACCATGGTCCACCTGCCCCAGACACTTCCTTGGTCCACCTGTCCCAGACACTACATTGGTCCACCTGCCCCAGACACTACCATTGTCCACCTGTCCCAGACACTACCTTGGTCCACCTGCCCCAGACACTGCCATGGTCCACCTGCCCCAGACACTACCATGGTCCACCTGCCCCCAGACACTACCATGGTCAACCTGCCCCAGACACTACCTTGGTCCCCCTGTCCCAGACACTACCATGGTCCACCTGTCCCAGACACTACTTGGTCCACCTGTCCCAGACCCTACATTGGTCCACCTGTTCCAGACCCTACCTTGGTCCACCTGTCCCGGACACTACCTTGGTCCCCCTGCCCCAGACACTACCTTGGTCCACCTGTCACAGACACTACCATGGTCCACATGCCCCAGACACTACAAATAGGGTCCACCTGTCCCGGACACTACCATGGTCCACCTGTACCAGACACTACCATGGTCCACCTGTCCCGGACACTACCTTGGTCCACCTGTGCCCACGACCACTACATTGGTCCACATGACCCAGACACTACCTTGGTCCCCCTGTCCCAGACACTACCATGTTCCACCTGCCCGGACCCTACCTTGGTCCACCCTGCCCCAGACACTACCTTGGTCCCCCTGTCCCAGACACTACCATTGTCCACCTGCCCCAGACACTACTTTGGTCCACCTGCCCCAGACAGTACATTGGTCCACCTGTCCCAGACACTACACCATGGTCCACCTGTCCCCGGACACTACCCTTGGGCCACCTGTCCCAGACACTACATTGGTCCACCTGTCCCAGACCACTACCATGGTCCACCTGTCCCAGACAGCTACCTTGGTCCACCTCCCAGGACACTACCATGGCTCCCAACCTGCCCCAAGCACCTACCATGGTCCATCTGTCCCAGACCACTACCTTGGTCCACCTGTCCAAGACACTACTTTGGTCCACCCTGCCCCAGACACTACATGGGCCACCTGGTCCCAGCTACTACCATGGTCCACCTGCCCCCAGACACTACTTGGTCCACCGGCCCCAGACACTTCCATTGGTCCACCTGCCCCAGACACTACCTTGGTCCCCCTGTCCCAGACACTACCTTGGTCCCCCTGTCCCAGACACTACCTTGTTCCACCTGCCCCAGACACTACTTTGGTCCACCTGCCCCAGACAGTACCTTGGTCCACCTGTCCCGGACACTACCATGGTCCACCTGCCCCAAGAGCACTACCTTGATCCACCTGCCCCAGACACTACCTTGGTCCACCTTTCCCAGACACTACATTGGTCCACCTGCACCAGACACTACCATGATCCACCTGTCCCCGACACTACCATGGTCCACCCGGTCCCAGACACTACCGATGGTCCACCTTGTCCCGACACTACCTTGGGCCAGCGGCCCCAGACACCTACCATTGGTCCCACCTGCCCCAGACACTGCAATGGTCCACCTGCCCCAGACACTGCCATGGTCCACCTGCCCCAAGACACTGCCATGGTCCACCTGCCCCAGACACTACCTTGGTCCCCCTGTCCCAGACACTACCTTGTTCCACCTGCCCCAGACACTACTTTGGTCCACCTGCCCCAGACAGTACCTTGGTCCACCTGTCCCGGACACTACATTGGTCCACCTGCCCAGACACTACCTGTCCACCTGCCCCCAGCCCTACATTGTG
>WNGS01007943.1:26042-36801 GCA_020271785.1 Procambarus virginalis
TGTACTGGTAGTGGTGTGTGGTGGTGTACTGGTAGTGGTGTGTGGGAGTGTACTGGTAGTGGTGTGTGGGCGTGTACTGGTAGTGGGGTGTGGGAGTGTACTGGTAGTGGGGGTGTGGACGTGTACTGGTAGTGGGCGTGTACTGGTAGTGGACGTGTACTGGTAGTGGGCGTGTACTGGTAGTGGGGTGGACGTGTACTGGTAGTGGACGTGTACTGGTAGTGGACGTGTACTGGTAGTGGGCGTGTACTGGTAGTGGGCGTGTACTGGTAGTGGGCGTGTACTGGTAGTGGACGTGTACTGGTAGTGGGCGTGTACTGGTAGTGGGCGTGTACTGGTAGTGGGCGTGTACTGGTAGTGGGCGTGTACTGGTAGTGGACGTGTACTGGTAGTGGGCGTGTACTGGTAGTGGACGTGTACTGGTAGTGGGCGTGTACTGGTAGTGGGCGTGTACTGGTAGTGGCGTGTACTGGTAGTGGACGTGTACTGGTAGTGGACGTGTACTGGTAGTGGGCGTGTACTGGTAGTGGGCGTGTACTGGTAGTGGACGTGTACTGGTAGTGGGCGTGTACTGGTAGTGGGCGTGTACTGGTAGTGGGCGTGTACTGGTAGTGGACGTGTACTGGTAGTGGGCGTGTACTGGTAGTGGGCGTGTACTGGTAGTGGACGTGTACTGGTAGTGGACGTGTACTGGTAGTGGGCGTGTACTGGTAGTGGGCGTGTACTGGTAGTGGACGTGTACTGGTAGTGGGCGTGTACTGGTAGTGGGCGTGTACTGGTAGTGGGCGTGTACTGGTAGTGGACGTGTACTGGTAGTGGGCCAGTCACGTGCCCCTACTATTAACTGCCCCTAACGACCCTGGAAAAATCCATTTAGTTATCAGTAATTAGTGAGGTAATTATTCCCCCAAGACTGTGTTGAGGTGAACTGGTGGGGGGATGTTGTGGTACTTGTTGGTGGGGTGTAGTGGAGAGGTGGGGGCTGGTGCTACTGTTCCTGCCTCCACCACCACCACCACCACCACTGGTGGGGGAATGTTGTGGCTCTTGGTGGTGGGGTGTAGTGGAGAGGTGGGGGCTGGTGCTACTGTTCCTGCCTCCACCACCACCACCACCACCATTGGCTCCAACACTGCTACCACCACCACTACCACTGCCACCACCACCACTACCACCACCACCATTGGCTCCAACACTGCTACCACCACCACCACCACCATTGGCTCCAACACAGCTACCACCAGCACCACCATCCACCACCACCACTACTACCACCACCACCACCACCATTGTCTCCAACACTGCTACCACCACCACCACCACTGGCACCACCACCACCATTGGCTCCAACGCTGCTACCACCACCACCACCACTGGCACCACCACCACCACCATTGGCTCCAACGCTGCTACCACCACCACCACCACTGGCACCACCACCACCACCATTGGCTCCAACACTGGTACAAAATTACACTTCCCTCTTCAGAGCAGGAGAGATCTCTGAATTACAGGTAATACAGAGAACATATACGGCACACATAGACACGATAAAACACCTAAATTATTGGGACCGTCTCAAAGCTCTCCAAATGTACTCTCAGGAAAGGAGACGAGAAAGGTATCAAATAATATATACATGGAAGATACTGGAGGGCCAGGTCCCAAATTTGTGCACAGTAGAATAACAACATTCTGGAGCGTAAGGTACGGAAGGAAATGTAGAATAGAACCAGTGAAGAGTAGAGGTGCCATAGGTGCAATCAGAGAACACTGTCTGAACATCAGAGGTCCAGTGAAGAGTAGAGGTGCCATAGGCACAATCAGAGAACACAGTCTGAACATCAGAGGTCCAGTGAAGAGTAGAGGTGCCATAGGCACAATCAGAGAACACTGTCTGAACACCAGAGGTCCAGTGAAGAGTAGAGGTGCCATAGGCACAATCAGAGAACACTGTCTGAACATCAGAGGTCCAGTGAAGAGTAGAGGTGCCATAGGCACAATCAGAGAACACTGTCTGAACATCAGAGGTCCAGTGAAGAGTAGAGGTGCCATAGACACAATCAGAGAACACTGTCTGAACATCAGAGGTCCAGTGAAGAGTAGAGGTGCCATAGACACAATCAGAGAACACTGTCTGAACATCAGAGGTCCAGTGAAGAGTAGAGGTGCCATAGGCACAATCAGAGAACACTGTCTGAACATCAGAGGTCCAGTGAAGAGTAGAGGTGCCATAGGCACAATCAGAGAACACTGTCTGAACATCAGAGGTCCAGTGAAGAGTAGAGGTGCCATAGGCACAATCAGAGAACACAGTCTGAACATCAGAGGTCCAGTGAAGAGTAAAGGTGCCATAGGCAGAATCAGAGAACACTGTCTGAACATCAGAGGTCCAGTGAAGAGTAGAGGTGCCATAGGCACAATCAGAAAACACTGTCTGAACATCAGAGGTCCAGTGAAGAGTAGAGGTGCCATAGGCACAATCAGAGAACACTGTCTGAACATCAGAGGTCCAGTGAAGAGTAGAGGTGCCATAGTCACAATCAGAGAACACTGTCTGAACATCAGAGGTCCAGTGAAGAGTAGAGGTGCCATAGACACAATCAGAGAACACTGTCTGAACATCAGAGGTCCAGTGAAGAGTAGAGGTGCCATAGGCACAATCAGAGAACACTGTCTGAACATCAGAGGTCCAGTGAAGAGTAGAGGTGCCACAGGCACAATCAGAGAACACTGTCTGAACATCAGAGGTCCAGTGAAGAGTAGAGGTGCCATAGGCACAATCAGAGAACACTGTCTGAACATCAGAGGTCCAGTGAAGAGTAGAGGTGCCATAGACACAATCCGAGAACACTGTCTGAACATCAGAGGTCCAGTGAAGAGTAGAGGTGCCATAGGCACAATCAGAGAACACAGTCTGAACATCAGAGGTCCAGTGAAGAGTAGAGGTGCCATAGGCACAATCAGAGAACACTGTCTGAACATCAGAGGTCCAGTGAAGAGTAGAGGTGCCATAGTCACAATCAGAGAACACTGAACATCAGAGGTCTAGTGAAGAGTAGAGGTGCCATAGGCACAATCAGAGAACACTGTCTGAACATCAGAGGTCCAGTGAAGAGTAGAGGTGCCATAGGCACAATCAGAGAACACTGTCTGAACATCAGAGGTCCAGTGAAGAGTAGAGGTGCCATAGACACAATCAGAGAACACTGTCTGAACATCAGAGGTCCAGTGAAGAGTAGAGGTGCCATAGACACAATCAGAGAACACTGAACATCAGAGGTCCAGTGAAGAGTAGAGGTGCCATAGACACAATCAGAGAACACTGAACATCAGAGGTCCAGTGAAGAGTAGAGGTGCCATAGGCACAATCAGAGAACACTGAACATCAGAGGTCCACAGCTGTTCAACACCCTCCCAGCAAGCATTATAAATATTGCTGGAACAAAGATGGATGTATTCAAGAGACACTTAGATAAGTTCTTGCAAGGAGTGCCGGACCAGCCGGGCTGTGGTGGGTATGTGGGCCTGCGGGCCGCTCCAAGCAACAGCCTGGTGGACCAAGCTCTCACATCAAACCAAGCCAGGGATTGGGAGTAGAACTGTCAATACACACGCCATATATAATCTAGGCATACCAATACTTCCCCACCACTCTCATAGGGTCGGGGTTCGAACCCCGACGGTCGACGTAGGCACCTTTCCCTTAACTCTGAAGTCATATTGGTTATGTACTTTTTCCTGATGATTGTGTTACCTTACTGGCCTTGACGGCAGGCAAGAGGTCCCTCATACTGTGTTCATCAAGTGTTATCAACCATTATGAGTGACTCAGAACATCTTAAGGAGACGGAGTATAGCGACGACTTCACTCACACTTACAGCACTGAAGATCGCCTCACACTTACAGCACTGAAGATCGCCTCACACTTACAGCACTGAAGATCGCCTCACACTTACAGCACTGAAGATCGCCTCACACTTACAGCACTGAAGATCGCCTCACACTACAGCACTGAAGATCGCCTCACACTTACAGCACTGAAGATCGCCTCACAATACAGCACTGAAGATCGCCTCACACTTACAGCACTGAAGATCGCCTCACAATACAGCACTGAAGATCGCCTCACACTTACAGCACTGAAGATCGCCTCACAATACAGCACTGAAGATCGCCTCACAATACAGCACTGAAGATCGCCTCACAATACAGCACTGAAGATCGCCTCACAATACAGCACTGAAGATCGCCTCACACTTACAGCACTGAAGATCGCCTCACAATACAGCACTGAAGATCGCCTCACACTTACAGCACTGAAGATCGCCTCACAATACAGCACTGAAGATCGCCTCACAATACAGCACTGAAGATCGCCTCACAATACAGCACTGAAGATCGCCTCACACTTACAGCACTGAAGATCGCCTCACACTTACAGCACTGAAGATCGCCTCACAATACAGCACTGAAGATCGCCTCACACTTACAGCACTGAAGATCGCCTCACACTTACAGCACTGAAGATCGCCTCACACTTACAGCACTGAAGATCGCCTCACAATACAGCACTGAAGATCGCCTCACACTTACAGCACTGAAGATCGCCTCACAATACAGCACTGAAGATCGCCTCACACTACAAAGGAGGTAGTAAAGCACACGCAAGACATTATTGACCGTTTGCACTAATATCTCACATAATATATAATAAAAGACTATAAAGCAGTAAGATGACAAGGTCCACATGGCTGCCAACACGGTTGTGGAACATTTACAGGGATGCGGTTCGAACAGAGGTCAGTGAAGAACAGTTCGGGAAATGTTCGAACAATATTTGGGCCTCGTTGATGAGAACGGGGTGTGAACAGCAGGTAACCCCGCTGTCAACCCACAGAATATAACGAACGAACAACATACAAGCCCCAGGAATATTGATGTTGACAACTAACAGCCCAATTCAGTGCTAGAGAGGACCACCAGAGTACTAGTAACCAGAGGCCAGAGTCACGAAGCAGTTACGCAAGCACTTACCAACGTGTACATCTTTTCCTCAATCTTTGACGGCTTTGGTTACATTTATTAAACAGTTTACAAGCATGAAAACTTGCCAATCAACTGTTGTTATTGTTATAAACAGCCTCCTGGTGCTTGGGAGCTCATTAACTGTTTAATAATTGTAAACAAAGCCGCCAAAGATTGAGAAAAGATGGCCAGGTTCGTAAGTGCTTGCGTAACTGCTTCGTGAATCTGGCCCTCGGGGTAGCACAGCTAACTATGATAGTGTACATTAAGCCTGGTTGATACCTGGTTGATGGGGTTCTGGGAGTTGTTCCCCAACTTGTGAGAGTTTGGTCCACCAGGCTGTTGCTTGGTGCGGCCCGCAGGCCCACATATACCTGGTTGATGGGGTTCTGGGAGTTCTTCTACTCCCCAACTTGTGAGAGTTTGGTCCACCAGGCTGTTGCTTGGAGCGGCCCGCAGGTCCACATATACCTGGTTGATGGGGTTCTGGGAGTTTTTCTACTGCCCAAGCCCGCCCGAGGCCAGGCTTGACTTGTGACAGTTTGGTCCACTAGGCTGTTGCTTGGAGCGGCCCGCAGGCCCACATACCCACCACAGCCCCAGAAAAGCATTCTGTTTTTCTTCTAATGCCTCAGTGACTTTGTCGTAGTGCTCAAGTAGCTGTGAGAGGCACGATCTTCCCGCTCGAAATCCATGTTGGCCAGGGTTGTGGAGGTCATTGGTCTCCATGTTGGCCAGGGTTGTGAAGGTCATTGGTCTCCATGTTGGCCTGGGTTGTGAAGGTCATTGGTCTCCATGTTGGCCTGGGTTGTGGAGGTCATTGGTCTCCATGTTGGCCTGGGTTGTGGAGGTCATTGGTCTCCATGTTGGCCTGGGTTGTGGAGGTCATTGGTCTCCATGTTGGCCTGGGTTGTGGAGGTCATTGGTCTCCATGTTGGCCTGGGTTGTGGAGGTCATTGGTCTCCATGTTGGCCAGGGTTGTGGAGGTCATTGGTCTCCATGTTGGCCAGGGTTGTGAAGGTCATTGGTCTCCATGTTGGCCTGGGTTGTGGAGGTCATTGGTCTCCATGTTGGCCTGGGTTGTGGAGGTCATTGGTCTCCATGTTGGCCTGGGTTGTGGAGGTCATTGGTCTCCATGTTGGCCTGGGTTGTGGAGGTCATTGGTCTCCATGTTGGCCAGGGTTGTGAAGGTCATTGGTCTCCATGTTGGCCAGGGTTGTGAAGGTCATTGGTCTCCATGTTGGCCTGGGTTGTGGAGGTCATTGGTCTCCATGTTGGCCAGGGTTGTGGAGGTCATTGGTCTCCATGTTGGCCTGGGTTGTGGAGGTCATTGGTCTCCATGTTGGCCAGGGTTGTGGAGGTCATTGGTCTCCATGTTGGCCAGGGTTGTGAAGGTCATTGGTCTCCATGTTGGCCAGGGTTGTGAAGGTCATTGTCTCCATGTTGGCCTGGGTTGTGGAGGTCATTGGTCTCCATGTTGGCCAGGGTTGTGGAGGTCATTGGTCTCCATGTTGGCCAGGGTTGTGGAGGTCATTGGTCTCCATGTTGGCCAGGGTTGTGGAGGTCATTGGTCTCCATGTTGGCCAGGGTTGTGGAGGTCATTGGTCTCCATGTTGGCCAGGGTTGTGGAGGTCATTGGTCTCCATGTTGGCCAGGGTTGTGGAGGTCATTGGTCTCCATGTTGGCCAGGGTTGTGGAGGTCATTGGTCTCCATGTTGGCCAGGGTTGTGGAGGTCATTGGTCTCCATGTTGGCCAGGGTTGTGGAGGTCATTGGTCTCCATGTTGGCCAGGGTTGTGGAGGTCATTGGTCTCCATGTTGGCCAGGGTTGTGAAGGTCATTGGTCTCCATGTTGGCCAGGGTTGTGAAGGTCATTGGTCTCCATGTTGGCCAGGGTTGTGGAGGTCATTGGTCTCCATGTTGGCCAGGGTTGTGGAGGTCATTGGTCTCCATGTTGGCCAGGGTTGTGAAGGTCATTGGTCTCCATGTTGGCCAGGGTTGTGGAGGTCATTGGTCTCCATGTTGGCCAGGGTTGTGGAGGTCATTGGTCTCCATGTTGGCCAGGGTTGTGGAGGTCATTGGTCTCCATGTTGGCCAGGGTTGTGGAGGTCATTGGTCTCCATGTTGGCCAGGGTTGTGGAGGTCATTGGTCTCCATGTTGGCCTGGTTGTGGAGGTCATTGGTCTCCATGTTGGCCAGGGTTGTGGAGGTCATTGGTCTCCATGTTGGCCAGGGTTGTGAAGGTCATTGGTCTCCATGTTGGCCAGGGTTGTGGAGGTCATTGGTCTCCATGTTGGCCTGGGTTGTGGAGGTCATTGGTCTCCATGTTGGCCAGGGTTGTGGAGGTCATTGGTCTCCATGTTGGCCAGGGTTGTGGAGGTCATTGGTCTCCATGTTGGCCTGGGTTGTGGAGGTCATTGGTCTCCATGTTGGCCAGGGTTGTGGAGGTCATTGGTCTCCATGTTGGCCAGGGTTGTGGAGGTCATTGGTCTCCATGTTGGCCAGGGTTGTGGAGGTCATTGGTCTCCATGTTGGCCAGGGTTGTGGAGGTCATTGGTCTCCATGTTGGCCAGGGTTGTGAAGGTCATTGGTCTCCATGTTGGCCTGGGTTGTGGAGGTCATTGGTCTCCATGTTGGCCAGGGTTGTGGAGGTCATTGGTCTCCATGTTGGCCAGGGTTGTGGAGGTCATTGGTCTCCATGTTGGCCAGGGTTGTGAAGGTCATTGGTCTCCATGTTGGCCTGGGTTGTGGAGGTCATTGGTCTCCATGTTGGCCAGGGTTGTGGAGGTCATTGGTCTCCATGTTGGCCTGGGTTGTGGAGGTCATTGGTCTCCATGTTGGCCAGGGTTGTGGAGGTCATTGGTCTCCATGTTGGCCAGGGTTGTGGAGGTCATTGGTCTCCATGTTGGCCAGGGTTGTGGAGGTCATTGGTCTCCATGTTGGCCAGGGTTGTGGAGGTCATTGGTCTCCATGTTGGCCTGGGTTGTGGAGGTCATTGGTCTCCATGTTGGCCTGGGTTGTGGAGGTCATTGGTCTCCATGTTGGCCAGGGTTGTGGAGGTCATTGGTCTCCATGTTGGCCAGGGTTGTGGAGGTCATTGGTCTCCATGTTGGCCAGGGTTGTGGAGGTCATTGGTCTCCATGTTGGCCAGGGTTGTGGAGGTCATTGGTCTCCATGTTGGCCAGGGTTGTGGAGGTCATTGGTCTCCATGTTGGCCAGGGTTGTGGAGGTCATTGGTCTCCATGTTGGCCAGGGTTGTGAAGGTCATTGGTCTCCATGTTGGCCAGGGTTGTGGAGGTCATTGGTCTCCATGTTGGCCTGGGTTGTGGAGGTCATTGGTCTCCATGTTGGCCAGGGTTGTGGAGGTCATTGGTCTCCATGTTGGCCAGGGTTGTGGAGGTCATTGGTCTCCATGTTGGCCTGGGTTGTGGAGGTCATTGGTCTCCATGTTGGCCAGGGTTGTGGAGGTCATTGGTCTCCATGTTGGCCAGGGTTGTGAAGGTCATTGGTCTCCATGTTGGCCAGGGTTGTGGAGGTCATTGGTCTCCATGTTGGCCAGGGTTGTGGAGGTCATTGGTCTCCATGTTGGCCAGGGTTGTGAAGGTCATTGGTCTCCATGTTGGCCAGGGTTGTGGAGGTCATTGGTCTCCATGTTGGCCAGGGTTGTGGAGGTCATTGGTCTCCATGTTGGCCAGGGTTGTGGAGGTCATTGGTCTCCATGTTGGCCAGGGTTGTGGAGGTCATTGGTCTCCATGTTGGCCTGGGTTGTGGAGGTCATTGGTCTCCATGTTGGCCAGGGTTGTGGAGGTCATTGGTCTCCATGTTGGCCAGGGTTGTGGAGGTCATTGGTCTCCATGTTGGCCAGGGTTGTGGAGGTCATTGGTCTCCATGTTGGCCAGGGTTGTGGAGGTCATTGGTCTCCATGTTGGCCAGGGTTGTGGAGGTCATTGGTCTCCATGTTGGCCAGGGTTGTGAGGTCATTGGTCTCCATGTTGGCCAGGGTTGTGGAGGTCATTGGTCTCCATGTTGGCCAGGGTTGTGGAGGTCATTGGTCTCCATGTTGGCCAGGGTTGTGGAGGTCATTGGTCTCCATGTTGGCCAGGGTTGTGGAGGTCATTGGTCTCCATGTTGGCCAGGGTGTGGAGGTCATTGGTCTCCATGTTGGCCTGGGTTGTGGAGGTCATTGGTCTCCATGTTGGCCAGGGTTGTGGAGGTCATTGGTCTCCATGTTGGCCAGGTTGTGGAGGTCATTGGTCTCCATGTTGGCCAGGGTTGTGGAGGTCATTGGTCTCCATGTTGGCCAGGGTTGTGGAGGTCATTGGTCTCCATGTTGGCCAGGGTTGTGGAGGTCATTGGTCTCCATGTTGGCCAGGGTTGTGGAGGTCATTGGTCTCCATGTTGGCCAGGGTTGTGGAGGTCATTGGTCTCCATGTTGGCCAGGGTTGTGGAGGTCATTGGTCTCCATGTTGGCCAGGGTTGTGGAGGTCATTGGTCTCCATGTTGGCCAGGGTTGTGGAGGTCATTGGTCTCCATGTTGGCCAGGGTTGTGGAGGTCATTGGTCTCCATGTTGGCCAGGGTTGTGGAGGTCATTGGTCTCCATGTTGGCCAGGGTTGTGGAGGTCATGGTCTCCATGTTGGCCAGGGTTGTGGAGGTCATTGGTCTCCATGTTGGCCAGGGTTGTGGAGGTCATTGGTCTCCATGTTGGCCAGGGTTGTGGAGGTCATTGGTCTCCATGTTGGCCAGGGTTGTGGAGGTCATTGGTCTCCATGTTGGCCAGGGTTGTGGAGGTCATTGGTCTCCATGTTGGCCAGGGTTGTGGAGGTCATTGGTCTCCATGTTGGCCAGGGTTGTGGAGGTCATTGGTCTCCATGTTGGCCAGGGTTGTGGAGGTCATTGGTCTCCATGTTGGCCTGGGTTGTGGAGGTCATTGGTCTCCATGTTGGCCAGGTTGTGGAGGTCATTGGTCTCCATGTTGGCCAGGGTTGTGGAGGTCATTGGTCTCCATGTTGGCCAGGGTTGTGGAGGTCATTGGTCTCCATGTTGGCCAGGGTTGTGGAGGTCATTGGTCTCCATGTTGGCCAGGGTTGTGAAGGTCATTGGTCTCCATGTTGGCCAGGGTTGTGGAGGTCATTGGTCTCCATGTTGGCCAGGGTTGTGGAGGTCATTGGTCTCCATGTTGGCCAGGGTTGTGGAGGTCATTGGTCTCCATGTTGGCCAGGGTTGTGAAGGTCATTGGTCTCCATGTTGGCCGGGTTGTGGAGGTCATTGGTCTCCATGTTGGCCAGGTTGTGGAGGTCATTGGTCTCCATGTTGGCCAGGGTTGTGAAGGTCATTGGTCTCCATGTTGGCCAGGGTTGTGGAGGTCATTGGTCTCCATGTTGGCCAGGGTTGTGGAGGTCATTGGTCTCCATGTTGGCCAGGGTTGTGAAGGTCATTGGTCTCCATGTTGGCCAGGGTTGTGGAGGTCATTGGTCTCCATGTTGGCAGGGTTGTGGAGGTCATTGGTCTCCATGTTGGCCAGGGTGTGGAGGTCATTGGTCTCCATGTTGGCCAGGGTTGTGGAGGTCATTGGTCTCCATGTTGGCCAGGGTTGTGAGGTCATTGGTCTCCATGTTGGCCTGGGTTGTGGAGGTCATTGGTCTCCATGTTGGCCAGGGTTGTGAGGTCATTGGTCTCCATGTTGGCCAGGGGTTGTGGAGGTCATTGGTCTCCATGTTGGCCAGGGTTGT
>WNGS01007944.1:0-21930 GCA_020271785.1 Procambarus virginalis
ACCCCCTGCCAGTAGAAGGGGGCTGGAGCTACAGGTCAGCACCAACCCCCTGCCAGTAGATTGGGGCTGGAGCTACAGGTTCAGCACCCCCCCCTGCCAGTAGAGGGAGGCTGGAGCTACAGGTTCAGCACCAATCCCCTGCCAGTAGAGGGAGGCTGGAGCTACAGGTCCGCACCAACTCCCTGCCAGTAGAGGGAGGCTGGAGTTACAGGTCCAGCACTAACCCCATGCCAGTAGAGGGTGGCTGGAGCTACAGGTCCAGCACCAACTCCCTGGCAGTAGAGGGAGGCTGGAGCTACAGGTCCAGCACTAACCCCATGCCAGTAGAGGGGGCTGGAGCTACAGGTCCAGCACCAACTCCCTGCCAGTAGAGGGAGGCTGGAGCTACAGGTCCAGCACTAACCCCATGCCAATAGAGGGGGGCTGGAGCTACAGGTCCAGCACCAACCCACCTGCCAGTAGAGGGGGGGGGCTGGGGTTACAGCTTCAGCACCAACCCCCTGCCAGTAGAGGGGGGCTGGAGATACAGGTCCAGAACGAACCCCCTGCCAGTAGAGGGTGGTTGGAGCTACAGGTCCAGCACCGACCCCCTGCCAGTAGAGAGGGGCTGGAGCTACAGGTCCAGCACCAACCCCCTGCCAGTGGTGGGGGGCTGGAGCTACAGGTTCAGCACCAACCCCCTGCCAGTAGAGGTGGGCTGGAGCTACAGATCCAGCACCAACTCCCTGCCAGTAGGGGGGGGGGGCTGGAGCTACAGATCCAGCACCAACCCCCTGCCAGTAGAGGTGGGCTGGAGCTACAGGTCCAGCAAAATGCGTGTCTTCAGTGTGATAATGGGGCTGACACTGACAACAAGTGATAATGGGGCTGACACTGACCACAGGTGATAATGGGGCTGACACTGTCCACGGGTCATAATGGGGCTGACACTATCCACAGGTGATAATGGGGATGACACTGACCACAGGTTATAATGGGGCTTACACTGACCACAGGTGATAATAGGGCTGACACTGTCCACGGGTCATAATGGGGCTGACACTGTCCACAGGTCATAATGGGGCTGACACTCACCACATGTGATAATGGGGCTGACACTGACTACAGGTGATAATAGGGCTGACACTGTCCACAGGTGATAATGGGGCTCACACTGTCCTCAGGTGATAATGGGGCTGACACTGTCCACGGGTCATAATGGGGCTGACACTGTCCACGGGTCATAATGGGGCTGACACTGTCCACAGGTCATAATGGGGCTGACACTCACCACAGGTGATAATGGGGCTGACACTGACTACAGGTGATAATTGGGCTGACACTGTCCACAGGTGATAATGGGGCTGACACTGTCCACGGGTCATAATGGGGCTGACACTGTCCACAGGTCATAATGGGGCTGACACTCACCACATGTGATAATGGGGCTGACACTGACTACAGGTGATAATAGGGCTGACACTGTCCACAGGTGATAATGGGGCTCACACTGTCCTCAGGTGATAATGGGGCTGACACTGTCCACGGGTCATAATGGGGCTGACACTGTCCACGGCTGATAATGGGGCTGACACTGTCCACAGGTCATAATGGGGCTGACACTGTCCACGGGTCATAATGGGGCTGACATTATCCACAGGTGATAATGGGGATGACACTGACCACAGGTAATAATGGGCCTGACACTGACCACAGGTTATAATGGGGCTGACACTGACCACTGGTGATAATAGGGCTGACACTGTCCACAGGTCATAATGGGGCTGACACTGTCCACAGGTCATAATGGGGCTGACACTGTCCACAGGTCATAATGGGACTGACACTCACCATATGTGATAATGGAGCTGACACTGACCACTGGTGATAATGGGGCTGACACTGTCCACAGGTGATAATGGGGCTGACACTGACCACAGGTGATTATGGGGCTGACACTGACCACAGGTGATTATGGGGCTGACACTGACCACTGGTGATAATGGAGCTGACACTGACCACTGGTGATAATGGGGCTGACACTGACCACTGGTGATAATGAGGCTGACACTGCCCACTGGTGATAATGGGGCTGACACTGTTCACAGGTCATAATGGGGCTGACACTGTCCACAGGTCATAATGGGGCTGACACTGTCCACAGGTCATAATGGGTCTGACACCCCCCATATGTGATAATGGGGCTGACACTGCCCACTAGTGATAATGGGGCTGACACTGTCCACAGGTCATAATGGGACTGACACTCACAATATGTGATAATGGGGCTGACACTGACTACAGGTGATAATGGGGCTGACACTGCCCACAGGTGATAATGGGGCTGACACTGACTACAGGTGATAATGGGGCTGACACCGACCACAGGTGATAATGGGACTGACACTGACCACAGGTGATAATGGGGCTGACACTATCCACAGGTGATAATGGGGCTGACACTGACCACAGGCAATAATTGGGCTGACACTGTCCACAGGTCGAGGACCTCCGCAGGAGGATGAGGGATCCCGTCAAGAAGTTGGTGGAGGCTGGCCGGGTGTTGGCCGTCCAGGAAGACCAAGATGGCCGCCGTTCCGCCAGGATAACTCTACAAGACGGACAGCTGTACCTCCACCCACTGCTGCGTCAGCCCACGCCCGCCCACACCCACACCCTCCAGGTTACTTTATTACACCCACTAGTCTTACTGACGTTATGATAACTAATATGATAACATCTTCTACAGTTATCAGCATGATTTATTTCATTTCCTGCAGGAGCGTGAGGTTGTGGGCTTGCTGAAGCCCTCCTTCACCCTAGCGTTCCTTGACCTCGGGTGGGCGGGGTCAACAAGAGGGCGGGTCATCATCCGGCTGAGCCCTGACACTCCGCTGGCCAGACAGTATGTGTGTTGTGTACGGGCCAGCGGGGCCACACCTACCGCAACACTAAACTGTTGCAGGTGTGCAACAAGGGTTTTCCGGGTGAGTGTGTGTTGGGCGGAGACTATGAGAGTAATGATGGTGAGGGAGGAGCCTCACTGCTGCCTGACCTCCAGGGGCATTACAGAGTGTCAGGCCGGGCAGGAGCTGTGTGGGCCTTGTATGGGCCGGGGGGTCCCAGGGGTGCCCAGTTCATCATCACCACCAGGGACCGCCAGAGTGGTATCCAGTGGTCAGATGTCTTCGGTGATGTGGTGAGAGGCCTGGATGTGGTGAGGGCAGCAGTCAACTACAGTGACATTACGGAGGTGACTGTGGTGGACTGTGGTGTTGTGCTGCCACTCTAGTTCACTGTACCATCACTACTGTGGTGTTGTGCTGCCACTCTAGTTCACTGTACCATCACTACTGTGGTGTTTTGCTGCCACTCTAGTTCACTGTACCATCACCATCATCACCACTGTGGTGTTGTGCTGCCACTCTAGTTCACTGTACCATCACCATCACTACTGTGGTGTTGTGCTGCCACTCTAGTTCACTGTACCACCACCATTACTACTGTGGTGTTGTGCTGCTACTCTAGTTCACTGTACCATCACCATCATCACCACTGTGGTGTTGTGCTGCCACTCTAGTTCACTGTACCACCACCATCACTACTGTGGTGTTGTGCTGCCACTCTAGTCCACTGTACCACCACCATCACACTGTGGTGTTGTGCTGCCACTCTAGTTCACTGTACCACCACCATCACCACTGTGGTGTTGTGCTGCCACTCTAATTCACTGTACCACCACCATCACTACTGTGGTGTTGTGCTGCCACTCTAGTTCACTGTACCATCACTACTGTGGTGTTGTGCTGCCACTCTAGTTCACTGTACCATCACCATCACTACTGTGGTGTTGTGCTGCCACTTTAGTTCACTGTACCACCACCATCACTACTGTGGTGTTTTGCTGCCACTCTAGTTCACTGTACCATCACCATCACTATTGTGGTGTTGTGCTGCCACTCTAGTTCACTGTACCATCACTACTGTGGTGTTGTGCTGCCACTCTAGTTCACTGTACCATCACTACTGTGGTGTTGTGCTGCCACTCTAGTTCACTGTACCATCACTACTGTGGTGTTGTGCTGCCACTCTAGTTCACTGTACCACCACCATCACTACTGTGGTGTTGTGCTACCACTCTAGTTCACTGTACCATCACCATCACTACTGTGGTGTTGTGCTGCCACTCTAGTTCACTGTACCACCACCATCACTACTGTGGTGTTGTGTTGCCACTCTAGTTCACTGTACCACCACCATCACTACTGTGGTGTTGTGCTGCCACCCTAGTTCACTGTACCACCACCATCACTACTGTGGTGTTGTGCTGCCACTCTAGTTCACTGTACCATCACTACTGTGGTGTTGTGCTGCCACTCTAGTTCACTGTACCATCACTACTGTGGTGTTGTGCTGCCACTCTAGTTCACTGTACCACCACCATCACTACTGTGGTGTTGTACTGCCACTCTAGTTCACTGTACCATCACTACTGTGGTGTTGTGCTGCCACTCTAGTTCACTGTACCACCACCATCACTACTGTGGTGTTGTGCTGCCACTCTAGTTCACTGTACCACCACCATCACTACTGTGGTGTTGTGCTGCCACTCTAGTTCACTGTACCATCACTACTGTGGTGTTGTGCTGCCACTCTAGTTCACTGTACCATCACTACTGTGGTGTTGTGCTGCCACTCTAGTTCACTGTACCATCACTACTGTGGTGTTGTGCTGCCACTCTAGTTTGCTGTACCGTCACTACTGTGGCGCCACTACCTCGCCATCACTGCTATATCACCATCACTGCACCTTCACTCACTGTCATATCACTATCACCTCAGTATCACTGCTATATCACCACTATACTATCACTGCTATATCACCACTATGCTATCACTGCTATATCACCTCACTATCACAGTTATATTACCATCACCTCACTATCACTGTCATATCATCACCTCACAATCACTCAGGTGTGTTGTGATATTACCATACTGGTCTATGGTGTGTTGTGATATTACCATACTGGTCCATGGTGTGTTGTGATATTACCATACTGGTCCACGGTGTGTTGTGATATTACCATACTGGTCCATGGTGTGTTGTGATATTACCATACTGGACCATGGTGTGTTGTGATATTACCATACTGGTCCATGGTGTGTTGTGATATTACCATACTGGTCCATGGTGTGTTGTGATATTACCATACTGGACCATGGTGTGTTGTGATATTACCATACTGGACCATGGTGTGTTGTGATATTACCATACTGGTCCATGGTGTGTTGTGATATTACCATACTGGACCATGGTGTGTTGTGATATTACCATACTGGACCATGGTGTGTTGTGATATTACCATACTGGACCATGGTGTGTTGTGATATTACCATACTGGTCCATGGTATGTTGATATAACCATACTGGTCCATGGTGTGTTGTAATATTACCATACTGGTCCATGGTGTGTTGTGATATAACCATACTGTACAACCGTACTCTGTAACCGTATAACCGTACTCTGAGAGAGAACTCCATCAACATCAGGGGCCCGAGACTGTTCAACACGCTCCCGCTACACATAAGGGGCATAACTGGCAAACCCCTCACAGTGTTCAAGAGAGAACTGGATAAGCACCTCTAAAGGATACCTGTTCAACCAGGCTGTGACTCGTACGTCAGGCTGCGAGCAGCCGTGTCCAACAGCCTAGTTGATCAGTCCAGCAACCAGGAGGCCTGGTCGATGACCGGGCCGCGGGGACGCTAAGCCCCGGAAGCACCTCAAGGTATACTCAAGGTATACTGGTCCATGGTGTGTTGTAATATTACCATACTGGTCCATGGTGTGTTGTGATATTACCATACTGGTCCATGGTGTGTTGTGATATTACCATACTGGTCTATGGAGTGTTGTGATATTACCATATGGGTGTGAGGTGGTGTTATTTATTTTATTTATTTATTTATTTATTTATTTACAAGAAGGTACATTGGGTTTGTGAGAATACATTGAATAGGACAGTATTTACAATCTTGTAAAGCCACTAGTACGCGCAGTGTTTCGGGCAGGTCCTTAATCTAACAGATAATTTTAAGTAGGTAATTTCTATCATAATTGATAAATGATAACAAATACATTGCAAGAGAAAAATGAGATGAGAGAGCTTTGTAAGTATATTAAAGCACATTGTTATATTAAAGCTCTGATTGAATACATTGACAGCTTGATTGGTAATTTAAAAGATTAATAGACACCATACAGCAGATTGACAGCACATATAAGACAGCAATGATCACTATGGTAAAGATGTTCAGATTGGGTACATAAAGATTAGGAGACTGGGTAGCAATAGATACAGATAAACAAGATTAATAAACACCATACAGCAGATTGGCAGCACATATAAGAAGACAGCAATGATCACAATGGTAAAGATGGAAACATAAAGGTTGAGAGATTGGGTAGCAATAGATACAGTGCAATTTTAAGGGAAAAGGTGAAAAAACTATGAAGATGAAATTAGGTACTTTTTAGTATTGATTTTGAATGATGTAAAAGTTGGACAGCTTTTCAATTCAATAGGGAGTGAGTTCCATAAACTGGGTCCCTTTATTTGCGTAGAGTGTTTACACAGATTAAGTTTAACTCTGGGGATATCAAAGAGATATTTATTTCTGGTGTGGTGATAATGGGTCCTATTACATCTGTCCAGGAAGAGTTTCAGAGCAGGATTTGCATTTAAAACAGGGTTTTGTAAATGTAATTGACACAAGAGAATTTATGGAGTGAGATTATATTTAGCATGTTTAGGGAGTTAAACAAGGGGGCTGAGTGTTGTCTGAAAGCAAAATTTGATATTATTCTGATAGCAGATTTTTGCTGGGTGATGATGGACTTGAGATGGTTTGCAGTGGTTGAACCCCATGCACAGATACCATAGTTGAGATAGGGATAGATTAGTGCATAATATAGAGAGATGAGAGCAGAGTTAGGTACATAGTATCTGATTTTTGAGAGTATACCAACTGTTTTAGAGACTTTCTTAGTTATGTGTTGTATGTGAGTACTGAAGTTGAGTCTCTTGTCTAAGAATAGGCCAAGAAATTTTCCATCATTTTTATTGCTAATGTTTACATTGTCTATCTGAAGCTGAATTGCATTTGTAGATTTGCTTCCAAATAAGATGTAGTAGGTCTTTTCTATATTAAGTGTTAGTTTGTTGGTGGACATCCATAAGTGGACTTTTTTAGTTCATTATTAACAACAACCAAAACCTTCTTCTTAAATTACATCATTATGGAGTCAGATGACACTCCCTGCAATACCTCAAATCTTACCTTACTGACAGGCTCCAGTATGTTTCTGTGAATAATTCAATTTCTCCCACCCTACCCATCAACATTGGTGTTCCTCAGGGCAGCATACTTGGCCCTCTCCTCTTTCTCATCGACATTAATGACCTTCCAAATGCCTCCCAACACCTCAAACCAATTCTATTTGCTGACGACACAACCTTCATTTACTCCAGTCCTGACCCCCTTGCTCTAAATGCCACAGTAAATACTGAGCTAAATAAAGTCCATCTTTGGCTAACTGCCAACAAACTCACCCTTAACATTGACAAAACTTTCTATATTCTGTTTGGCAATAAATCCTCTAATCAAATAAATCTCAAAATTAACAATACCCAAATTTGTAACAAATTAGATGGCAAGTTCCTTGGCGTTCTCATTGACCACAAGCTGAATTTCCAGGGTCACATTCTAAATATATCAAAAAAGTTTCTAAAACTGTTGGCATTCTCTCTAAGATTAGATATTATGTACCCCGACCTGCCCTGGTGACTCTCTATTACTCCCTCATCTATCCATATCTCAACTATGTTATTTGTGCTTGGGGTTCTACTACCCAAAATCATTTACGTCCTCTAATTACTCAACACAAAGCTGCTATTAGGACAATATCCAACTCTGGCCCCAGACATCACTCGGTACCCCTACTCAAATCTCTGAATATGTTAGATATTAAGTCACTGCACATTCTCTCATGTGTATCATACATATATAAAATGCTAAACTGTAATGCCAATCCTGAACTCAAAAGCTTCATTGAAGGTTGTAACAGAACCCATGAGCACCACACCAGAAATAAATACAGTTTTGATATTCCAAGAGTACGGCTTAATCAAACTAGAAATGCTCTACAAATCAAGGGACCCAGAATGTGGAATGACCTCCCCAACCATGTTAAAGACTGTACCTCTCGCAACCAGTTTAAGATTAAAACTAAACACTACCTAATAAATTCCTTGTAACCTACCTTACCCCTCGATTATCAACCCATGTCTGTTATTTTTTTAATCAATGCTGTTTATCAACCTTTTGTATTTGTGCTGCTTTTTCAGTCATGTTCCCCCTTTTTTCTGGGGGGAGCCCCGTCGGCTCCCCGGAGCTATCCCAGGCTGATATGCTAATGTCAGACTTTGGCATCAGTCATGTGTATGGAGTTCTTAGGCCTACCGGGGACCACGGCCAGAACCGGGCCCCCTCAGAGAGGCAAGGGGAGCAATGGCCTATAGAAGCCCCCGTGTGATTGGAAGCATTCTATGTCTGCCATCGACCGGGACAGGCACCCAGAAAGGTAAGCGCCCCAAAACAAACCCCTATTCTGGTTAAAATTGCTACCAAAAGTTGAACTAGTGGATAGAACTCCCCAACAGAAAACAAGCAAACTAGTATGACGTCACACGTCACCGCGCCGCTGTCTGCGCAGCTCCCCCCTCCCCGGGAGGGGAAGGGGGAGCCCCAGACCTCACACGCCGGCTATCCACCCATCAGTTCTTCGGCTGATGCTATAGGCACCGGTTATGTGCTCCGGCTCCAGTGGTTGATTCAGCACTGTGCCTAGCGTGTGGTGTCTGTTTTTCTAGGTGGTGTGTGAGCCGGGAGTGTTTCTCCAGTACTCGGGCTGCATGCGCCTAGGGTTCCTTTCCCTAGGTGCCCTGTAAGTACTGCCCTTGGGACTTGGGGCCACCTTCCACAAGTTCCTTGGGGTCTGCCCCTGCTAGGCCGTTTACTGCTTGGTTTTCGGCCGCTCTTTGTGTGCTCGGGTGTTCTGTCTCCCTTGGTCGCCTTAGGGTAAGGGGCAGTTTTGCACTGGTGGGGCGCAGGGTACTGTGCAGCTTGTCTTTTCCTATCATAGCGGCCGGCTCTGTTCCGCTTGGGTATGCTTCCTCTTNGGGGCTGGAGCTACAGGTCCAACACCAACCACTTGCCAGTAGAGGGGGGCTGGAGCTACAGGTCCAGCACCAACCCCCTGTCAGTAGAGAGGGGCTGGAGCTACAGGTCCAGCACCAACCACTTGCCAGTAGAGGGGGGCTGGAGCTACAGGTCCAGCACCAACCCCTGTCAGTAGAGGGGGGCTGGAGCTACAGGTCCAGCACCAACCCCCTGCCAGTAGAGGGGGGCTGGAGCTACAGGTCCAGCACCAACCCCCTGTCAGTAGAGGGGGGCTGGAGCTACAGGTCCAGCACCAACCTCCTGCCAGAAGAGGGGGGCTGGAGCTACAGGTCCAGCACCAACCCCCTGCCAGTAGAGGGGGGCTGGAACTACAGGTCCAGCACCAACCCCCTGCCAATAGAAAGGGCTGGAGCTACAGGTCCACACCAACCACCTGCCAGTAGGGGGGGCTGGAGATTCAGGTCTATCACCAACCCCCTGCCTGTAGCAGGGGGCTGGAGCTACAGGTCCAGCACCAACCCCCTGCCAGTAGAGGGGGGCTCGAGCTACAGGTCCAGCACCAACTCCCTGTCAGTAGAGAGGGGCTGGAGCTACAGATCCAGCACCAACCCCTGCCAATAGAAAGGGGCTGGAGCTACAGGTCCACACCAACCACCTGCCAGTAGAGGGGGGCTGGAGCTACAGGTCCAGCACCAAACCCTTGCCAGTAGAGGGGGGGCTGGAGCTACAGGTGCAGCACCAAACCCCTGCCAGTAGAGAGGGCTGGAGCTACAGGTCAAACACCAACCCCCTGCCAGTAGAGATGGGCTGGAGCTACAGGTCCAGCACCAACCCCCTGCCAGTAGAGGGGAGCTGGAGCTTCTGGTCCAGCACCAACCCTCCCTGCCAGTAGAGGGGGGCTGGAGCTACAGGTCCAGCACCAAACCCCTGCCAGTAGAGGGGGGGAGGCTGGAGCTACAGGTCCAGCACCAACCGCTGCCAGTATAGAGGGGCTGGAGCTACAGGTCCAACACCAACCCCCTGCCAGTAGAGGTGGGCTGGAGGTACCGGTCCAGCACCAACTCCCTGTCAGTAGAGAGGGGCTGGAGCTACAGGTCCAGCACCAACCCCCTGCCAATAGAAAGGGGCTGGAGCTACAGATCCAGCACCAACCCCCCACTGCCTGTAGAGGGGGGGCTGGAGCTACAGGTCCAGCAACAAACCTCTGCCAGTAGAGGGGGGGGCTGGAGCTACAGGTCCAGCACCAAACCCCTGCCAGTAGAGAGGGGCTGGAGCTACAGGTCCAGCACCAACTCCCTGTCAGTAGAGAGGGGCTGGATCTACAGGTCCAGCACCAACCCCCTGCCAGAAGAGGGGAGCTGGAGCTACAGGTCCAGCACCAACTCCCCCTGCCAGTAGAGGGGGGCTGGAGCTACAGGTCCAGCACCAAACCCCTGCCAGTAGAGAAGTGGTTGGAGCTATAGGTCCAGCACCAACCCCCTGCCAGTAGAGGGGGCAGGAGCTACAGGTCAAGCACCAACCCCCTTCCAGTACAGGAGGGGTTGGAGCCTCAGATCCAGCATCAACGCCCTGCCAGTAGAGGTAGGTTAGAGCTACAGGTCCAGCACCAACCCCTGCCAGTAGATGGGGGTTGGAGCTACAAATCCAGCACCAAACCCCTGCCAGTAAAAAGTTGTGGAGCTACAGGTCCAGCACCAAACCCCTGCCAGTAGATGGGGGTTGGAGCTACAAATCCAGCACCAACCCCCTGCCAGTAGAGGTAGGTTAGAGCTACAGGTCCAGCACCAACCCCTGCCAGTAGAAAGGTGGTTGGAGCTACAGGTCCAGCACCAACCCCCTGCCAGTAGAGGAGGGATTGAGTTACAGGTCCAGCACCAACCTCCTGCCAGTAGAGGGGGGGGGCTGGAGCTACAGGTCCAGCACCAACCCCCTGCCAGTAGAGGGGGGCTGGAGCTACAGGTCCAGCACCAACCCCCTGCCAGTAGAGGGGGGCTGGAGCTACAGGTCCAGCACCAAACCTCTGCCAGTAGAGGGGGGCTGGAGCTACAGGTCCAGCACCAACCCCCTGCCAATAGAAAGGGGCTGGAGCTACAGGTCCACACCAACCACCTGTCAGTAGAGAGGGGCTGGAGCTACAGGTCCAGCACCAACCCCCTGCCAATAGAAAGGGGCTGGAGCTACAGGTCCACACAAAGCACCTGCCAGTAGAGGGGGGCTGGAGCTACAGGTCCTGCACCAAACCCCTGCCAGTAGAGGGGGGGCTGGAGCTACAGATCCAGCACCAAACCCTGCCAGTAGAGAGGGGCTGGAGCTACAGGTCCAACACCAACCCCCTGCCAGTAGAGGTGGGCTGGAGCTACAGGTCCAGCACCAACCCCCTACCAGTAGAGGGGAGCTGGAGCTACAGGTCCAGCACCAACCCTCCCAGCCAGTAGAGGGGGGCTGGAGCTACAGGTCCAGCACCAAACCCCTGCCAGTAGAGGGGGGCTGGAGCTACAGGTCCAGCACCAAACCGCTGCCAGTAGAGAGAGGCTGGAGCTACAGGTCCAACACCAACCCCTGCCAGTAGAGGTGGGCTGGAGTTACAGGTCCAGCACCAACCCCCTGCTATTAGAGGGGAGCTGGAGCTACCGGTCCAGCACCAACTCCCTGTCAGTAGAGAGGGGCTGGAGCTACAGGTCCAGCACCAACCCCCTGCCATTAGAAAGGGGCTGGAGCTACAGGTCCAGCACCAACCCCCCTGCCTGTAGAGGGGGGCTGGAGCTACAGGTCCAACACCAAACCCCTGCCAGTAGAGAGGGGCTGGAGCTACAGGTCCAGCACCAACTCCCTGTCAGTAGAGATGGGCTGGAGCTACAGGTCCAGCACCAACCCCCCCTGCTGGAGCTACAGGTCCAACACCAAACCTCTGCCAGTAGAGAAGTGGTTGGAGCTATAGGTCCAGCACCAACCTCTTGCCAGTAGAGGGGGCAGGAGCTACAGGTCAAGCACCAACCCCCTGCCAGTACAGGAGGGGTTGGAGCCTCAGATCCAGCATCAGCGCCCTGCCAGTAGAGGTAGGTTAAAGCTACAGGTCCAGCACCAACCCCTGCCAGTAGATGGGGGTTGGAGCTATAAATCCAGCACCAAACCCCTGCCAGTAAAAAGTTGTAGAGCTACAGGTCCAGCACCAAACCCCTGCCAGTAGATGGGGGTTGGAGCTACAAATCCAGCACCAACCCCCTGCCAGTAGAGGTAGGTTAGAGGTACAGGTCCAGCACCAACCCCTGCCAGTAGAAAGGTGGTTGGAGCTACAGGTCCAGCACCAACCCCGTGCCAGTAGAGGGGGGTCTAGAGCTACAGGTCCAGCACCAACCCCCTGCCAGTAGAGGGGGGCTGGAGCTACAGGTCCAGCACCAACCCCCTGCCAGTAGAGTGGGGCTGGATTTACAGGTCCAGCACCACCTCCTACCAGTAGAGGGGGGCTGGAGCTACAGGTCCAGCACCAATCCCCTGCCATTAGAGGAGGGATGGATATACAGGTCCAGCACCAACCCCCTGCCAGTAACAGGGGGGGAGGGCTGGAGCTACAGGTCCAGCACCAACCCCTGCCAATAGAAAGGGGGCTGGAGCTACAGGTCCAGCACCAACCCCCTGCTAGTAGAGGGGAGGCTGGAGCTACAGGTACAGCACCAACCCTCTGTCTATAGATGGGGGGCTGGAGCTACAGGTCCAGCACCAACCCCTTGCCAGTAGATGGGGGGCTGGAGCTGCAGGTACAGCACCAACCGCTTGCCAGTAGAGGGGAGTTGGAGCTACAGATCCAGCACCAACCCCCAGCCAGGAGAGGGGAGCTGGAGCTACAGGTCCAGCACCAACCTCCTGCCAGTAGACGGGGCTGGAGCTACAGGTCCAGCACCAACCCCCTGCCAGTAGAGTGGGGCTGGATTTATAGGTCCAGCACCACCTCCTACCAGTAGAGGGGGCTGGAGCTACAGGTCCAGCTCCAACCCCAACCCCCTGCCAGTAGAGTGAGGCTGGAGCTACAGGTCGAGCTCCAACCCCTATCAGTAGAGGGGGGCTGGAGCTACAGCTTCAGCACCAACCCTCTACCATTAGAGGGGCTGAAGCTTCAGGTCTATCACCAACCCCCTGCGATTAGAGGGGGGGCTGGAGCTACAGGTCCAGCACCAACCCCCTACTATTAGAGCGGGGGCTGGAGCTACAGGTCCAGCACCAACCCCCTGCTATTAGAGGGGGGCTTGAGCTACAGGTCCAGCACCAACCCCCTGCCAGTAGAGGGGGGCTGGTGTTGGAAATTTCCAAAACTAATACACTACTATTGTATTATAATAAATTATCATCATTACACTAATTACAGTAGTTATTATTACCACTAACGGTAGTGTTAATATAATTTAATCTGAGCCTATTGTTGATAATATGACTCCCGATCATCTAAAACCAAGAGTCATTAATTGAAATTATTTAGTAACAGTTTTTTCTGTTACGATCGAATGTTATGAAGAGTATAAATATCATCTCCATTTCTCGTTAGAGATCATTTATCGAGAATATGATAATTATTAAATCCCTAAAATTTCAATCCAGTTCCTATTATTACATTTCATCCATAATTGCACGGAAAAGAATAATTCGTGATTAATAATTTCTGTGGTGAATGCGAGGGATGGGTTGAGGGCGAAGGCGACGATGCTATTACTTGGACACGAGGCAGCCCTGGCGTGGAGCGTGGCGAGACGCATGATGGCAACTGGGAGTTCTTATCGACAAGAATTACGTTGATACCCAGTTAACAAGTAACAATTACTTATCCATGTGTTCTCTAGGGCCCGGCCAGTTAATAACGCGTCAACAATTGAAGCCACGACCCGTAATTACGTGTGCACAGCAGTGAACGCTTGGGACCGGCTGACGCGATCTCGGCAGACTTCAGTATTTAATACGCTCAGCTAAGTATAGAATTCTGGTTTGATGCATCACTCGAGATTGTATATTTATGAGTAGTCTGTCGTTAGGATGTGGAATCAATAACCACACAACGTTAGTAAATTTCTTTGGGTTTCTCAGGTTCATGAATACTTGAAATAATTCGTAGCCTAATCAATTGCTACTTAAATTCTCTTGATTGCAGCGTGTATACGAGGAGCCAGCAAGTTTGTTTCTCGTCAGTCGTGTTATTCACCTCGAGTTCTTTCGTTGTGGAGATCCTGTGATCATGAGGACAAATGACGAAATGATGTTACAGAAATCGTCTTAAAGCTAAGACATTTTTCGTACAAATTTATTCAACCTCATTATTGATTCTTAGATAATTCATATAGGATCTTTACAGTATATAATTATTGATGATTTGGTAATTAATGTGTTTACCTTACTGTTACTCAGTAATTCATGATCTTTAATATTCATAATTTGAGTTATCATGTCCTTGAATCTATTGTAGTTAGATTTCTTATGTTATTAACTCAACAATGAACTAGTGACGAATCACACTGGTTCCTAGATATATATGAACTTCTAGACATAACCCCGCAATGTTGATATTTGAGGCTTTGACTTTAATTAATAATACAGTCTATTCCTTAATTTCAAGTGATTATTCATTTAATTAGTTTCCATAGACACTGGTTCTCTAGTGTCATTCTAATGATCACTATTATTTGTTTTCCCTCTTTTCTCAAAAGTGGGTGGTCCTTCGATTTATTTAAATACAATAATCAATTAATTTAGTATATGAGTTCAAGCCCCAGATACACAACAGCTGGAGCTACAGGTCCAGCACCAATCCCCTGCCAGTAGAGGGGGCTGGAGCTACAGGTCCAGTACCAACCCCCTGCCAGTAGAGGGGGGCTGGAGCTACAGGTCCAGCACCAACCCCCTGCCAGTAGAGGGGGGCTGGAGCTACAGGTCCAGCACCAACCCCCTGCCAGTAGAGGGGGCTGGAGCTACAGGTCCAGCTCCGACCCCCTGCCAGTAGAGGGGGCTGGAGCTACAGGTCCAGCACGAACCCCCTGCCAGTAGAGGGGGGCTGGAGCTACAGGTCCAGCACCGACCCCTTGCCAGTAGAGGGAGGCTGGAGCTACAGGTCCAGCACCAACCCCCTGCCAGTAGAGGGGGGCTGGAGCTACAGGTCCAGCTCCGACCACCTGCCAGTAGAAGGGGGCTGGAGCTACAGGTCCAGCACCAACCCCCTGCCAGTAGAGGGGGGCTGGAGCTACAGGTCCAGCACCAACCCCCTGCCAGTAGAGGGAGGCTGGAGCTACAGGTCCAGCACCAACCCCCTGCCAGTAGAGGGGGGGCTGGAGCTACAGGTCCAGCACCAACCCCCAGCCAGTAGAGGGAGGCTGGAGCTACAGGTCCAGCACCGACCCCCTGCCAGTAGAGGGAGGCTGGAGCTACAGGTCCAGCACCAACCCCCTGCCAGTAGAGGGGGCTGGAGCTACAGGTCCAGCACCAACCCCTGCCAGTAGAGGGAGGCTGGAGCTACAGGTCCAGAACCAACCCCCTGCCAGTATAGGGGGGCTGGAGCTAGAGGTCCAGCACCAACCCCCTGCCAGTAGAGGGGGCTGGAGCTACAGGTCCAGCACCAACCCCTGCCAGTAGAGGGGGGGCTGGAGCTACAGGTCCAGCACCAACCCCCTACCAGTAGAGGGGGGCTGGAGCTACAGGACCAGCACCATCCCCCTGCCAATAGAGGGGGGTTGGAGGTACAGGTCCAACACCAACCCCCTGCCAGTAGAGGGGAGGCTGGAGCTACAGGTCCAGCACCAACTCCCTGCCAGTAGAGGGGAGGCTGGAGCTACAGGTCCAACACCAACCCCCTGCCAGTAGAGGGAGGCTGGAGCTACAGGTCCAGCACCAACCCCCTGCCAGTAGAAGGGGGCTGGAGCTACAGGTTCAGCACCAACCCCCTGCCAGTAGAGGGAGGCTGGAGCTACAGGTCCAGCACCAACCCCCTGCCAGTAGAGGGGGGCTGGAGCTACAGGTCCAGCACCAACCCCCTGCCAGTAGAAAGGGGCTGGAGCTACAGGTTCAGCACCAACCCCCTGCCAGTAGAAGGGGGCTGGAGCTACAGGTCAGCACCAACCCCCTGCCAGTAGAAGGGGCTGGAGCTACAGGTCCAGCACCACCCCCTGCCAGTAGAAGGGGGCTGGAGCTACAGGTCAGCACCACCCCCTGCCAGTAGAGGGAGGCTGGAGCTACAGGTCCAGCACCAATCCCCTGCCAGTAGAGGGGCTGGAGCTACAGGTCCAGCACCAACCCCCCTGCCAGTAGAGGGGGGGCTGGAGCTACAGGTCCAGCACCAACCCCCTGCCAGTAGAGGGGGCTGGAGCTACAGGTCCAGCACCAACCCCCTGCCAGTAGAGGGGGCTGGAGCTACAGGTCCACAACCCCCTGCCAGTAGAGGGGGGCTGGAGCTACAGGTCCAGCTCCGACCCCCTGCCAGTAGAGGGGGCTGGAGCTACAGGTCCAGCACCAACCCCCTGCTAGTAGAGGGGGGCTGGAGCTACAGGTCCAGCACCAACCCCCTGCCAGTAGAGGGGGCTGGAGCTACAGGTCCCCACCAACCCCCTGCCAGTAGAGGGGGCTGGAGCTACAGGTCCAGCACCAACCCCCTGCCAGTAGAGGGGGGCTGGAGCTACAGGTCCAGCACCAACCCCCTGCCAGTAGAGGGGGCTGGAGCTACAGGTCCAGCACCAACCCCCTGCCAGTAGAGGGAGCTGGAGCTACAGGTCCAGCACCAACCCCCTGCCAGTAGAGGGGGCTGGAGCTACAGGTCCAGCCCCAACCCTCTGCCAGTAGAGGGGGCTGGAGCTACAGGTCCAGCACCGACCCCCTGCCAGTAGAGGGCTGGAGCTACAGGTCCAGCACCAACCCCCTGCCAGTAGAGGGGGGCTGGAGCTACAGGTCCGCACCAACCCCTGCCAGTAGAGGGGGGCTGGAGCTGGAGACCAGCCCAACCCCCTGCCAGTAGAGGTGAGCTGGAGCTACAGGTCCAGCACCAACCCCCTGCCAGTAGAGGGGGCTGGAGCTACAGGTCCAGCACCAACCCCCTGCCAGTAGAGGGGGGCTGGAGCTACAGGACCAGCACCATTCCCCTGCCAATAGAGGGGGGCTGGAGCTACAGGTCCAACACAACCCCCTGCCAGTAGAGGGGAGGCTGGAGCTACAGGTCCAGCACCAACTCCCTGCCAGTAGAGGGGGCTGGAGCTACAGGTCCAGCACCAACCCCCTGCCAGTAGAAGGGGCTGGAGCTACAGGTTCAGCACCAACCCCCTGCCAGTAGAAGGGGCTGGAGCTACAGGTTCAGCACCACCCCCTGCCAGTAGAAGGGGGCTGGAGCTACAGGTCCAGCANTGTTCGGGGCGTGTCCAACGTCTTGGCGGACGCCCTGTCTTGCTTCGTTGCCCTCTCCACGGAGTGGACGGTCGACGACGAGTCCTTCCGCTGGCTTTGCCGGACGTTCGGGCGTCCCGAGGTGGACCTCTTCGCGTCGGCGTGGTCGCGGCGTCTTCCCGTGTATGCGGCGCCTTCCCCGATCGCGACGCTGTCGGGGTCGACGCCTTGCGGCTCGACTGGTCGAGGTGGAGGTTCCTGTACCTCTTTCCCCCGGTTCAGCTGTTGCTCCAGGTCCTGACTCGCTTAGAGACTTACCAGGGGAGAGTTGTCCTTCTGGCCCCTTGGTGGCCGGCCCAGCCTTGGTTTCCGGTGCTAGTTGCTCGGTGTCCGAACCGAGGGTTTTTTCCGCGGCTCCGCCTCTTTCAGCAGATCGGGTCGGTGCGTCACGTGGCTGGTTCGATCTTCTCCTCGAGTCTTCGCGTATGGTATTTTTGACTCGAGTTTATCATCTCTATGGCGATCAGGTGGCCTCCTTGTTGGTGTCTCACCTGCGGGCTTCCTCTCGGCGGCAGTACGAAGTTTCCTGGCGGTCCTTCTCTTTCTTTTTGCGTCTTCGTCGTGTTCATTCCTTGTCTGTTTGGGTGGTCTTGTCCTTCCTCTCGTGGTTGTTTCAGGACCGTCATCTTATGCCTAACACTGTCGCCTCCTATCGTGCTTTCGGTATCGATGTCACGTCTGCGCCGTTTCGCAAGCTGTCTCGTGCTTTGTTTCACCTCCGGCCTGCTCATGCGCCGCCTGAGCCGTCCTCGTCTTTGGACAGGGTGCTCGCTTTCCTTTCATCTCCTCGTTTCGTTGTGGCCCCTTCGGTCCAGGATTGTTTTTCCAAGGCTCTTTTCTTGTTGGCTTTGGCCTCTGGGGTCGGGTCGGGGAGCTTCATGCTCTCCTCCGGCGCAGGGGCTTCTGCTCTTTTGGTCGTGGTGATAGTTTTGTTCGCTTGCAGCCGTCTCCTTCTTTTCTGGCAAAGAATGAGACTGCTGCGTTCCGGTGGGGTCCGTGGGTGGTTGATGCTTGGTTGGTCAGGCCGACGGGGCTCCCCCCAGAAAACCAGCGTTGAATGTAATGAAACGCCATTTCTGGGTGAGTCCCGGGGGCTCCCCGGCATCCCTCCCTCCCTCCGGTCGGCGTTTTTTTCGCGTTTTTGACATCCAGCCTCAAGAACTGAGGTGTGGGTAGCTGGCGCGGAGGGTCTGGGGCTCCCCCTTCCCCCTCCCGGGGAGGGGGGAGCTGCGCAGACAGCGGCGCGGCAGCGTGTGACGTCACACTAGTTTGCTCGTTTTTCTTTGGGGAGTTCTATCCACTAGTTCCGCTTTTGGTAGCAATTTTAACCAGAATAGGGGTTTGTTTTGGGGCGCTTACCTTTCTGGGTGCCTGTCCCGGTCGATGGCAGACATAGAATGCTTCCAACCACACGGGGGCTTCTATAGGCCATTGCTCCCCTTGCCTCTCTGAGGGGGCCCGGTTCTGGCCGTGGTTCCCGGTAGGCCTAAGAACTCCATACACATGACTGATGCCAAAGTCTGACATTAGCATATCAGCCTGGGATAGCTCCGGGGAGCCTCCGGGACTCACCCAGAAAATGGCGTTTCATTACATTCAACGCTGGTTTTTTGCTCTAACACCTGAAACATTTTTACTACTAAGTCAACTGTCATCTTGGTGTTTCTCTACACTGTGGTCAGTGTAGAGAAACAACATTACTTATATTTTTCAGTTACTTTACTCAGAGCCTGATGCTTCATTGTAATCCAGTTACTTTAATCAGAGCCTGATGCTTCATTGTAGTCCAGTTACTTTACTCAGAGCCTGATGCTTCATTGTAGTCCAGTTACTTTACTCAGAGCCTGATGCTTCATTGTAGTCCAGTTACTTTACTCAGAGCCTGATGCTTCATTGTAGTCCAGTTGCTGTACTCGGAGCCTGATGCTTCATTATAGTCCAGTTACTTTACTCAGAGCCTGATGCTTCATTATAGTCCAGGTTCCACATTAATGTTTGTGTTGGTAATGACAGGTGCAGGAGACCATTAGGGAGGCCCTGGAGATGATGACCACAGAGACAGGTGCCACAGCTGACCCCGTACACCTGGGAGACTCAGCCTCCACCATTAATGTTTGTGTTGGTAATGACAGGTGCAGGAGACCATCAGGGAGGCCCTGGAGATGACCACAGAGACAGGTGCCACAGCTGACCCCGTACGCCTGGGAAACTCAGCCTCCAGCATCTTGAATAAAGTTCAGGAAATCACTGGAGAGATCCACCAGAAGCAATTAACAGTAAGTTTTTTATTTCTCTCATAGGTCATATCACAAGATATTTAGTTGTGTTTTGAGAAGAGGAAGCCTGTTCTTAGGTTTATCGGGGTTCCCCAAGGTCAACTACTGACTTTCCTTAATATACAATCCACAATAGTTGCCTAACTACTGGATAGATATTTACTGGTAGGTGAACAGTGGCAATAAGTGAAAGGCGAAATAAGTGAAACAACAGGAAACATGTTAACCATTTCTGTCCTGCATGGTGATTGAACCTGTGATCCTCTATTGAACCCGGGATCCTGGCCCCCCTCACAGAGGCGCAGAGAGCGGGTGACACTCCACCAACCTACTGGGAAAGTTTACTTGGTTGATGGGGTTCTGGAAGGTGTTCTACTCCCCAAGCCCGGCCCGAGGCCAGGCTTGACTTGTGAGAGTTTGGTCCACTAGGCTGTTGCTTGGAGCGGCCCGCAGGCCCAAATATCCACCACAGCCCAGTTGATCTGGCACTCCATGGAGGAAACAATCTACTATCCTCTTGAAGATGTCCACGGTTGTTCTGGCAATATTTCTTATACTCGCTGGACGACGTTGAATCCATGAAGACAGAGAACCAAATCAGACCACTGCTGAGTACGAAGAAACTGAAGCCTTGAAACTGCCAACTAACTCAATAACAATGCCAGCACCAACCCCCTACCAGTAGGGGGGGGGCTGGAGCTACAGGTCCAGCACCAACCCCCTGCCAGTAGAGGGGGGCTGGAGCTACAGGTCAAGCACCAACTCCCTGCCAGTAGAGGGAGGCTGGAGCTACAGGTCCAGAACCAAACCCCTGCCAGTAGAGGGGGGCTGGAGCTACAGGTCCAGCACCAACCCCCTGCCAATAGAGGGGGCTGGAGCTACAGGTCCAGCACCAACCCCCTGCCAGTAGAGAGGGGCTGGAGCTACAGGTACTGCACCAACCCCCTGCCAGTAGAGGGGGGCTGGAGCTACAGGTCCAGAACCAAACCCCTGCCAGTAGAGGGGGCTGGAGCTACAGGTCCAGCACCAACCCCCTGCCAATAGAGGGGGCTGGAGCTACAAGTCCAGCACCAACCCCCTGCCAGTAGAGAGGGGCTGGAGCTACAGGTACTGCACCAACCCCCTGCCAGTAGAGAGGGGCTGGAGCTACAGGTATTGCACCAACCCCCTGCCAGTAGAGGGAGGCTGGAACTACAGGTACTGCACCAACCCCCTGCCAGTTGAGGGGGGCTGGAGCTACAGGTCCAGCACCAACCCTGCTAGTAGGGGGGGGGGCTGGAGCTACAGGTCCAGCACCAACCCCCTGCCAGTAGAGGGGGGCTGGAGCTACACGTCCAGCACCAACTCCCTATCAGTAGAGGGGGGCTGGAGCTACACGTCCAGCACCAACCCCTGCTAGTAGGGGGGGAGGGGGATGGAGCTACAGGTCCAGCACCAACCCCTGCCAGTAGGGGGGGGGCTGGAGCTACATGTCCAGCACTAACCCCTGCTAGTAGGGGGGAGGGGGGCTGGAGCTACAGGTCCAGCAACAACCCTCTGCCAGTAGAGGTGGGCTGGAGCTACAGGTCCAGCACCAACCCCTGCTAGTAGGGGGGAGGGGGGCTGGAGCTACAGGTCCAGCACAAACTCCCTGCCAGTAGAGGGAGGCTGGAGCTACAGGTCCAGCACCAACCACCTGCCAGTAGAGAGGGGCTGGAGCTACAGGTCCAGCACCAACCCCCTGCCAGTAGAGAGGGTCTGGAGCTACAGGTCCAGCACCAACCCCTGCTAGTAGGGGGGGCTGGAGCTACAGGTCCAGCACCAACCCCCTGCCAGTAGAGGGGGGCTGGAGCTACACGTCCAGCACCAACTCCCTATCAGTAGAGGGGGCTGGAGCTACACGTCCAGCACCAACCCCTGCTAGTAGGGGGGAGGGGGATGGAGCTACAGGTCCAGCACCAACCCCTGCAGTAGGGGGGGGGCTGGAGCTACAGGTCCAGCACCAACCCCTGCTAGTAGGGGGAGGGGGCTGGAGCTACAGGTCCAGCA